>JAMZAV010005634.1:0-39381 GCA_024449915.1 Sweltsa coloradensis
TTTCGATTGCCCCAAAACGGCAGTTCAGTCTAGAGATTTTAAAGGCCTCTTACAAAATTCTAGCATCGGAATATTGGTTTAGCCGGAATCGTGCTAACAAACAGACAAAAATACAAAAAAAAAAAAAAAAAAAAAAAAAAAACATTCCGGATTTTTTCTCCAGTGTAGTGAAATGGAATGCTGTTTAGAACCCCGGGAGAATCTGAATCTAGGTGCTTCAACAGAGTGGGTCATATTGCGCCGCATGTGATGTTGTTAGTGTATAAATCGAGTTTGCTGATGATAACTATAGGGCTAGGATGTTCCTGACATCTCCTGGTTTTTCTATTGGTAAATACATGCCTCATAAATAGTTCTAAGTTTGTTTTAAGGCTCTGGGACAAAATCTTCCTCGGGCCCAGACGGGGGTACGTCGTGGTCGTCATCGTCTTTGTCTTGGTTTGTGTTGTCATGTTGGTGTCGTCGGGGAGGTCGTCAAGGGGATGGGGAGGGGTCCACGTCGACGACTGCCAGTGCTCGCCTCTGGTTTCAAGGATTTATGTTTCTCGTACATAAATAAAAGGAACCGCATACACCAATGAGTTAAAATCACTTGTTATTCCCTGCAAAAGTAGTGTAGTGGAATCAGGGTTTTTATTTCACTTTTATTGATTGGATATCGATTTCCATCGATATAGGGTATTTAGTAATCATTCAACATAATATAATGTTAGGAAACCAATCATCATTTAGAATACAATGATTGGTAATCACATAGTCATCAATCCATCAATCAATATCATAATATTGATTGATTTGATAGGTTTTAGTTCTGTGATGTTCACTGTAATGTCAAGTCAAAGGCATTACAATCTCTAAAACGAAACAGACAAAGTGCAACGACGACGACGTGAGAAACTACGGCGCTTCAACCGGTTAGGTCATATTGCGCCGCCTGTGAATGGAAATAAATGAGAAGAGTTAATGCAGGTATGTTTGATGATTAGATTGTTTTCTACAAGTGTGTAAATAACACTAGGAAAACGCTAAAGTCCCGCCGCGTTGATGGATGAGCGTTTTAAAGTTTTTGGTTTGCATGGAATATCTTTACTATTGCAAGTGCTTTGTTTTGTTGCCTACGCATTGTAGGTGATTGTTGTCAAGTTTCTATTGTTTCTGGTCAATTGATATTATTTACCGTAAAAACTTATATTAAAAGCTTTATTTCTATGAATTCTGGCTAACTTTTTTAACTTTTTCTTTCACAAGGTACTACATCACCATAACCTTAATGTCCATGTATAATATGAACATTGTAGCCACACCCGTTTGGTCAGAATTTGCCCAAATGGCACGAAAATATCGCACAAAAAATCAAAAAACTTATATTAATAGCTTTATTTCTATAGAATCTGGCTAACTTTTTCAACTTTTTTTTTCAAAATACACTTATTTACCATAACCTTAATGTCCATGTATAAAATGAACATTGTAGCCCCACCCGTTTGGTCAGAATTGGCCCAAATAGCACGAAAATATCGCACAAAAAATCGAAAAAAATCGTAAAAGTACGATATTCATAAGAAATATTTCTTCGATTGTACCCAAAAACGTGGCAAGTCTAAGTTCAGAGATTTCGAAGGTCCTGTCAAATTTTCATCAAGATCGCATATGCCGTTTGCCCGGTAGAGAGCGAACAAACAGACAAAAATACAAAAATACAAAAAACAAAAACAAAAACAAAAAAAAAACACCCGAGCTAAATTTATTGGGGGGTCAGTGAAATTGAAGTCTTCGCTTCACTCGCTTCGCTCGCTACGCTCATCCAAAAATAAATTGATGATGATGAAAGTAATAGCAAAATAAAAGTTATGTTTGTGAAGAAAAAGAAAGAAAAGAAAGAAATGTGTATGATGTGAATTAAATTTGGTTTAATAGATTACTATGGATGAGAAATTTAGAAAGTTTGTCGCCGTTATCATATGATAGAAGTTCTTCATATGATTGGGAGAGATCAAATTACATGCGCAAGGCATCATATTTGGTTTATTCTGCTAGCATATTATGAACGGTTAAAGGTACATCACATGTGTCACATATGGGAATAACCTTTTCTCTAGTTAAGAGATATCAGTGAGTTAGGCGTGTGTGGCCTTTACGAAGTCTAAACAAAACCACCTCTTCTCTACGTGAGAGTCGAGACGTAGGTGGACGAATTTAATTAGTCAATGTGGGCATCACACTACGCAATTTGTTATTTTGCAACACATCCCAAGATGCTTGTCGCGAATCCAACAATCTTCGCTTGAATCCACTCTTGACATCTAGAACGGGAACTAGATTGAAATCTACGTCGCGACGCTGGGAAGCTTCCTTAGCAGCCCGATCTGCGTGTTCACTTCCCTCTATGCCCACGTGCCCAGGTATCCAGCAAACCTCTATTATATAACCCTTAGAGGTTAGTTTTTCTAAATAGAATTGGATGTCTTGTAAGAAATGATGACATGAATACATGAGTTTTACAGCTTTATGTGAACTTAAGCTATCTGAACACAAAAGGTATTCTCCACAACGGCAACGTAGAATGTATTTAAGAGCTTCACGGATGGCGAATATCTCAGCAGTGAAAACTGAACACACGTCGCTTAGCCTGAAACGTTCAGTTAAGGTGGAGCAATAAAAGCCACTTCCAACCTTGTTGTCAATTTTGGAGCCATCTGTGAATACCAAAGTAAACCTTAGATGTTCTTGGCAAATCTTTCTAAAGTTATTTTGAATACAACTATCGCCGTTGGGTGACTAGTGTTGTCAGAGTATAGCTTTTACCGGCTTCAGCCTGCTCACTTTGTGGGCTAACCTACACGTTAAAAGCGCGCTAGTTGTTAGCACTGATAGTCGCCCACCTAGCAGACAACTAGGGAGGAAATTTGGGTTGCCGGTCACTTCTGCTCAGTAAACAATTCGATCCTAGCGCTTGCAGCGCATGCTTGTGAAACTACTTCACACTAATGACGCGCAAATTTTGAATTTGTATTTGAAATCAGATAACTTGCTGTTTTGAAATTAAGATGCTTCTTTGCTTAAAATCCAAGCTAGGTGAAAATTATTGTTGCAATGTATTTGCTGCGCATTTATCACGTTTTTTATTATTATATAATGTATTTTCTTTTTTTTACAGGATGATATTTTGGGTCTATATGAAACAAAATTAAATTGTTACTACTGAGCCTCCCTTGGGCACTATTTATGTGATATGATGTTGGGTGAGAGCATCAACATACAAAAGCAACACAATAGTATTTAAACATCATTCCGCATTTATGTGTTTTGGGGTTGTAGTTTTTTTATGTGCTATTAAAATAAATTGCTGGGAACATTTCGCCGCGCGAATATTTTTGGGTTTTGTGTTCACGTTTCAGCACAAAGTATGTGGACTATCCTCAGGATAGGCATAATTAAATATAAAATGCCCAAATTAATTAATTAATTTAAAATATGATAATATTCCGGGTCTCAAAAGCCTAAATTAGGGATTTATATCAGTTATTATTTGGGTACAGACACAGGAGGGTAAAAACTGTAAAATAAATGTTAAAAGTTCCCGAGATTATTTTGGCATTAATATTCGTTCCTAGCCAAAAGACTGTGCTGTGTTTTTTTGTTTTTTGTAACTCGAACACACCCCTCTTCCACCACTCTAGCTCGTAGATGTTAGATAGTTCGAGGGCGGATTGGACTCTTCGAAGGACGTGGTTTTTGGCTGAAACTGGACTACGGCAGCCGGGACTACAATTTGTATTTGTTTTACGATGATGGACTTGGCTGCGTCGAGTAAAATATAAATTAGAGTGAAATGTAAAAATTATCAATTTTTTATTTGCAAAATAACACTATTTTAGGCCCTAGGCAAATCGAAAAAAAAAAAACAAAGCCATTTCCCTAAGCTAAACTTCATCCCCGTTGGGGATCAGTATTTACGTAAATAGGGAAACGCAACAACACATTTTCAACAACTCCAACTTCAAAGAAGATTTTCTTTGACTAAAACAGGCCAATAAATACGTTAATAAACCGCAAGTAAGAAAATTGGTTTGAATGTCAGCACTCATTATTTTATCCTTGTGGTACAGAACCAAACAGTTAACAAAAGCCTTTCAAACAATTGCTGAAAAATTCCTTGGAAAGGGCGGGGCGCGAATGGTCTCTCTCTAGTCCCATGTTGCCTTTTTCAAATAATGCAACAGCGCATAATGTGATCGCTAAGCATCTCGTCGGTCGGAGGATCCCTCTCAGTCTCAGATGGCTTGCCCCGGACGGCCTTGTTTTGAGATTACAGTCATGATGAGTGATTGCATCATTACGTCTCGTGACACTAGTCGGGGGGGGGGGTGGGGGGGGGGAAGACGGGGTGGAAACATCGAAAGGTTTCATGTTTAGTTGTATAATTTTCTTAGTACTTTATTATTATTTCCGTACATTGTTGTTAAATTAATTTGATTTCCCGGTCGTTTTTGCTGAATTAACCCATGCCTGGTTAACAGCCCATCAGCGTCAAACTCCCGCTGTAGATGGGGAATCTTTTTTGGAAGGAGAGATCCTCAAAAGAGCATACCACTTGTTAACCCAACTAAATGAAACCCCACAAAAAACAATCGATCGAATATAACTTCGTATATACTTGCCTATCTATCACATTCACAATGGTCCCAAACTAGGCCACTTCGCGAACGTTTTTTCCAGTCGCGTTGATGGATGAGCTTTTATGGTTGGTTATTTTTTATCCTATGGTTAGTGTTTCGTGTCGTCATTGTTGTCGTCATTGTCGTCATTTCAAGACAAGAGCAAAATGAACCATGTCTGCCCTCAACAATGCGAGGCACCGACTGCGAGTCTGAAGACCCCGAACTAGGGGCGAGCTCTGGCAATTATTTATTATATTTTGTTCATATTAATCGCGCAAAACCCCCTCTCTATATTCCTGACTAAAACATGCATCGAAAACATACAAAACCGCGTGTCTCTATAATCGCAAAGTAATCCGCATCGTCAACCGAATCGAATTAAAAAAGTTTTAATTTTTAACATAACCGCAAAGTCGCGAACATTGTAATGACGGTTGTTTTACTGGGCCTGCGCTTTTAATTGATTTTGCAAGTTTGCGAAATTTGACGCGAGCTCCATTTAAATTCCAGGAACACTCCGCCATTGGGCCAAAGTCAACTATTCGGGAAAACATCTCCATACGCGTTTGGCAAACTACAAATAAATTTTCCCTTTAACAAATAATTAAATAATAATTAAATGTTGCCATTCAAAAATAATGCAACCGGCATAACGAGATCGCTGTGGAAGACGAAATGAAAGGTCCCAACTCCCGTTCTCCGATGGCTTGCCCGGACGCCCTTGTTTTTGGGATTGCATGATGAAGTGATTGCCCTAACACGTCATTTCGTGACACGGGGAAGGGGGGGTGAAACCTTTGAAAGGTTTTTCAGCCTAGTTGTATAACTTTATTAGTACGTGATATTATTATTTTCCTACATTGTTTTTAAATTAATTTGAATTTGCCGGTCGTTCGCTAGATTAACCCATGCCTGGGTCAACAGCCCCAGTTTCCTTCAATTTTATTTCAAGAAAATCTTGTTTGCGGCAAAGTTTTTGTCACCAAAAATAAACATTTCCAATTTGATTTTTTTTACAAAATTTACTGACACGAACCACTGGTCACACTAAAAGCCAAGCACAAAGAAATACACAATCACAGAAACACTGTTGTTTCCTCCAAGATTTGGAAGACGAGTGGTGTTTTTTTGTGACGCTCCTGTTCAACTGGGCTGAAAATTTTTCTAGTGTTTTTTTGGGAATTTTTCCACAACACACCCCCTCCCCTTCACGCCGCAGCCGAGCCTTCTCTAATTAGCAAATAACAACGTTTTTTCTGCGCGGAGACAGGTTTTCCCCCCGTTTCCCACTTTTTACCGTTCAAAGTTCACTTGTTTACAAGTGTTAAAAATCTGATCTGCTGTCAAAAACACGTGTGTAATGAAATGCCTCAAGATATGAATTTTATTGGTAAAGCATGCGTTGCGATTCAAAAAAATTTGGGCGAGAAGTGTCATCAAAGACGGTACAAATATTTTTTTGGGTTTTTTTGTTTTCTTTAATTTAAAAAAGTTACCTATCTAGAGAAAGGGGAAAAGGGAACTATAGCACAGTAAAAAAATTTTTTTCCGAATTTTCTCAACTATGACTTTCCATTCATTATCCTATTAGAAAAAATGATAATATCCGGGGCTCAAAAACCTAAAATTTGGGATTTATATAATTATTATTTAGGGACAGACACAGGTGGGAAAAACATCATATCAATAAATAGTTTTCCCCAAGGAGGCTCGTATAACAATTTTAAATTTTTTTTCATATAGACCTAACTATCATCCTGTAAAAAAGAAAAACATTATATAATAATAACAACGTGATAAATGCGCAGCAAATACATTGCAACAATAATTTTCACCTAGCTTGGATTTTAAGCAAAGAAGCATCTTAATTTCAAAACAGCAAGTTATCTGATTTCAAATACAAATTCAAAATTTGCGCGTCATTAGTGTTGAAGTAGTTACACAAGCATGCGCTGCAAGCGCTAGGATCGAATTGTTGACTGAGCAGAAGTGACCGGCAACCAATTACCTCCCTAGTTTGTCTGCTAGGTTGGGCGACTATCAGTGCTAACAACTAGCGCGCTCTAACGTGTAGGTAGCCCACAAGTGAGCAGGCTGAAGCCGGTAAAAGCTATTACTCTGACAACACTAGTCACCCAACGCTATCGCAAGTAGAGTTTTTATCAAAACGACAAAGTTCGAATATATTAATCGGCTCTGGTGTAGACCAGGGCGGGTTATTGCTAAAACAAAATAAAAACTGTTGGCAGATTAAAATCTATAAGATTAATCAAAAGCTTACATCTCAATCCCGTTGGAAGGGTTGCCATGGGTTTGTTATCAAAGTGTCTGACATATTTCACATTAAAAACATCCCGATTTGCTAGATGGTTAGGCATAGCTTTAATTTTCATTACGGTATACGAACCCATCAAGAGGTTTCACCGTTCTGCCAAGGAGGACACACCTGACTCGGCATACAAGCTGACTACCGGGCTTGTTCGAAATACACCAATAAACAAAATGTTTCTATAGTCTGTTCCCCAATCCTCCAAAATGTAGTCTTCTGTTAAAACAATTGACCTCTCAATTAACAAAGTCTATACACGGAGCGGTAAGGGAAGGGCTTTTGGCAGCGAGAGAGAAGAGAGGGTAACGGAAAGAGTTTAGGTAAGGGACGAGAGACACTAGGGCGCTTCAACCGGTAAAGTCTTATTGCGCCACATGTGTAATTGTAAGAAAATGAAAACGTGTGTATGTTGTGTTATATGATTGCATAGTTTTCTATGTTTATAAAAGCTGCATCGCTAACGACCAGCGAATAGACCATTGAATAAATTATACACTCGTCAATAACAACTAATATTAAGGTATTATTTGCATTACAGAATTTAGGTCTGTAGACTACGTTATTTTTATCATCATTCACAGTCACACTATTTCTACCGTGGTTGTTTTTTTAAAATTTGTATGGGCGAGTCAACCGTTAGGTCATCTTGCGAGCCATGGGCGCGAATAAGTAACAGGGAATACTTGTTCATACGACGTGAGAAACAAGGGCGCTTAACTGGTAAACTTATATTGCGCCGCCAGTAATATTGTAGCCCTATGTTTATATAATGATTGTGTTGTGTGTTTGATAAAAGTATTGATTTCTAAGTATAAGTACAAGAAGAAGAATACAATATATGCTATCTAGATAAAAAGTATTTATTTGAAGACATACACAAACCAGATAGATAAACGCCTTTATTCGCCAGGTGGGATTAATATTTTCTTTAATACAATCTTTATACTAATAGAGTAGTAGATATAAATTTTGACCTTGAACAAATTGCAACAGAAATAGTTCTTTTTGCATTGGATTTAGAAAAAAATCCCATTTAACATACTCAAAATCGCGAAAAATCTAAGGTGTCGAAATTGATCAAATTTGCATATAAAGTTAAACAATAGACAATAATTCAAATATTAATATAACGCGTGTTTCCAGACAATTTAACAAATAAACTACACAGTAAGGATCAATTAACGTGTAACTATTTATTTTAATTATGACTTGTGATTTATGGAATCCATTAATTAATTAAATTAATAAAACATGTTAATTGTATTAATTAATTTCATAACTAAATTTTCAATAAATCTTGCAAAACTTGCTACGAAACGATTTAGTGCACATCATTATCCTTGTGAAAAACAACAAAATTGCAACTTTAAATGCAATTAATTATAATTCATTGCGTTTATAGCACTAAGTCATGAATTGAAGATATACTCGAAGAAAAAGTTACCTATGCTGTTTTTCAGACTTTGCAAATAAATGTATAGTATTTTGAATAATAAATAAAATACTTTATACGGCGTATATGGCCTAAATACATAATTATGTATAATCATTGTGCAATTAAAAATTTAATTAATAATTGAACTTAAAAATGTGATAAGGATATTTTTGTAGAAACCCACAAAATGTAAGTTAAAACTAGCAAGAACAAAATCTTAAAATTTTAAATAGATGCATTGCTTTGTACTTAATGATATTATCCTAGTCCTAGGCATTTTAATAATAATAAAATGGCCTTTTATGACAAATTTTCACATCATGACAAATAAAATGACAAGTGAAATATCTACTTATCAACATCAAGAGCACATAACAAAATGTTATATTCTGCCTTTCACTGACTTGGAGTTGATTGATATTAAACCATATTTGTCCAGATCTTATGCAAACCAGCCTTAGAGGAGAGAGCTGTTAGTATTGATTGATAGTAAACCATATTTTTCTAGATCTAATGCAAACCAGCTTCAGAGGAGAGATCTGTTACCATTTGTTACATCTTGATTGATATTAAACCATATTTTTCCAGATCTAATGCAAACCAGTCTTAGGATAGAGCTGTACCATTTGATTGATTGATTGATTGATTGATTGATTGATTGATTGATTGGATATTGCTTAACGTCTCATATTAATGCACTAAGGCTATTCGATACGATTACCATTGATACACCTTGATTGATATTAAACCATAATTTTCCAGATCTAATGCAAAACCAGCCTTAGAGGAGAGAGCTGTTACCATTTGTTACCTTGTTTGATATTAAACCATATTTATCCAGATCTAATGCAAACCAGCCTTAGAGGGCCAATGTTACACCTTGATTGTTACTAAACATTTTTGTTTTTTCACAATTTAATGCAAACCAGTCCTCGAGGGTTTATGAGCACTAAGTGTCAATGATTTCAACGCTTCAGTGGATATAGCTTTTTTATGTGTAATGGATGGTTAAAATTATCAACCCTTGATTGATATAATACGCCTATCCATTGGGTGGTGATCCAAAGTACATGAGCTATAAACTAAATTATACATATCTCGAGTTAATAATTTAAGTAGCCCAGTGGATTGTTTTAAATACTATTTTGGATAGTCAAAATTGACAAGACATTGATTAATAAATGATTATATGCCAAGGATAATTTAATTTAATTCAAACCCACGTTTATGAGCACCCAGGGTCAATGATTTCAATGGTCCAGCGGATATAGCTTTTGATATGTAATGAATGGTTAAAATTATCAACCCTTGGTTAATAAAAAATACGCCTATCCATTGGGTGGTGATACAAAGAACATGAAGCAATAAATAAACATATCCTAAATTAATGTTTTTAGTAGCCCAGTGGATTTGTTCAAATACTATTTTGAAAAGTTAAAATTCAGAACCCATAAGTTAATTATTAAGCACTTTCCATAAATAGTAAAATAAAAAAACATGTGCGCATATTTCTATACCTAGGACGAGTTTTATGAGCAAGCCAATGGGTGTTAATTTTGTAAGTGTAATAGAATAAATCTACATACAATCCATGGATTAGGAATTACGTGAATACATGGATTGTAGTAAAAATAAACATGGGCTTTCCTACTTTAATCGTTTTAGAAGATTAAGTAGTCACTTAATTTTTCCGCTTAAAGGTGTATGTTAGTACGTCAATATCAGTCATTTCGTACAAGATTTTATGGCTAACATTCTCGGCTGTGTCAGCATTGACATTATTTGCAGCTGTCATACCACTGAAAATACTGTGAAGATCAGAACTTCCATCGATGTCAAAAGAATTCATATTATCTAGGAATTTAATTAACAAGTTTGTATCTTCTGAATGTGAATACATGTACACGAAAACAGAACTCAATCTCAAGTTGTTGCTGTTACCGAAAAATTGAAAGTAATCTGTTTGTTTTTATTTTTTAATTTTTTTTTATAACTAATTAATTAATTAATTCAAAACTAATTAACACAAAAAAGTTACATGAATGCCAGTTTACTTGAAAAGTGACCTGGTATCGGATGTTTATGTATTCTGTGCGATATATTGTTTGTTAGTTGATAGGATTATTACTAGGGCTAGGATTCTTATGTATTTAAATATTTTTATAAAGTTCTCTCAACCTATGCCCATGATCAATTCTTCACGAATTGTTTGATTGTGATCTCAAATATGTTTTTTTAATCAAATATTTTTGCATATTTTGTTATATTTGGTTAATAAATACATATTTCTCTTATCCTTGCCATAATCACATATTTTGAACAAAAAAACACTATTCTTTACTTTAATAAACTCAAGAACTGTTATTTACTTTCCAAACCATTTTCAAAATTGCATAAACTAAACTCGGTGCGGTCTAAAAAATATTGGCTACAAAAAACTTGTTCAAATAAGTGCTATCTAAAAGGTGATGGACACCTAGCCCCAACGAGGAAGAGTTTTCGGTTGTCTGATATTGCAAATTTTAAGTTTGCACCCGTTACATCCTGTGACGTAGAGCAAAGTTTTTTGCAATACAAAAATGTGCTCGCCGAAAACCGACATTCAATTAAATTTGAACATTTGAAAATGTGGATTGTGGATTGTGGTACACTGCAACGGGGGTATATAAAGACACATGTTAGTCCAAGGTGATATTAAAAAGTGACAATGTTACAAACTGCACAATATGTTCAGCAACAATAAAATTGTTTTAGTACCAACGTATTTTTTTCTTTCTGGTATTATATTGCACCCTGATTTGATTAATTTATGCACATATTGTGCTGGGAAGACTGATGGTACGTAACAACATTTTTTTAGAACTTTTTTTTGTATTTTTAAGCAAATATTTTTGTATTTTTAAGCACATATTCTTCTGTTTTTAAGCAAATATAAAATACATATTTTGATGTTTTTAAGCACATAAAAAGACGAGCCCTAATTATTACAATTGATTTCCATTGATATTTATCATTTGTCATCGTAATTAGCCTATGTAATTAATCAAAATAATAAATTCAAAAAACAGAAGTAGTGATATTTCACCTCAACTGTCTACTGTCATGCTAACTTGGAGCGAAATAGGTGAAAAAAAATGTTTTTTATTGATATCAATTATTTATCTTAACATGCAAATTTAATCATTTTCGACACCTAAGATTTTCCGCGATTTTGAGTATGTTATTAAACAGTATTTTTTTCTGAACCCAGTGCAAAAAGAACCATTTCTGTTGCAATTTGTTCAAGGTCAGGGCTATTTTTTCCCCAGTTCTCCTACTCTATAAATACATTTATAGAAACAGACTCGTGTTGGTAAAACCCAGTTTAAGGCAAGAGGTGGGAACGAGGTCGGGTAGGACGACGTAATGTGCGGGCTGGGTCCCCTACCTAGCTGAAGCCTGCAGGCATTCAAATAATTAAATAATTCAAATAATTCTTTCTTGTAGGTGATTTCCCAACACAGCTGAAATTGGCAAGGGCAATGCCTATTTATAAGGGTAAAGGTAAAAAGAGTTATAGGAATTCTTATCGACCTATATCAACTCTTCCAATTGTAGGGAAAATTATTGAAAATATTTTACACGAGAGGTTATTACATGAAGTGGATGCATCTAAAGGTTTAAGTGCAAACCAGCATGGTTTCAGGAAAGGTAGGTCAACGCAAAGTGCCCTTCTAGCATTTACAGATTTTATCTATAAAGGGATTGATAAACGTAATGGTAAGGTTGGAGCTGTCTTTGTTGATCTTAGGAAAGCATTTGATTCAGTACCTTTTTTACCTCTTTTAATAAAATTAAAAAACAGGTACAACGTAAGTCCTTATTTGTTATCAATTTTGGCGGATTATTTTTTAAATCTTGCAAAATATAGTTCAAAAGTATTCAATATATTTTGTGGTGTACCCCAAGGATCAATATTAGGACCCCTGTTATTTATTCTTTATATAGATGATATATCTACTATAATGGGAGGCATCAATTATATCTTATATGCTGATGACTTGGTCTTTTATTTAGAAGGTGTGGATGTCGAAGAGATCGTAAGACGTCTTCAAGAAGTTCTAAAGAGGATGGATGATTGGTTTAAAACTCAGGAACTTGATATTAATTATAGCAAAACAAATTTTATGATTTTTCATAAGGCTAATGATAGAAGCATGAATGATATTCATTTGACGTTAAATTGTAATGGTAAGTTAATTTCTAGAGTGTATGAATTTAAATATCTTGGAGTTTTCTTAGATTGTAATTTAAATTTTAAGAAACATTATGAATATGTGTGTAATAAGTATCATCAGCAATTGGAATTATAAGTAGAATGAAGAGGTTTGTAACCGAGATAATGTTGAGGTTACTTGTAGATTCTTATATTCACTCTGTTATTGATTATTGCTTAGTGGTTTGGGCAGTAAGACCTTCTACTGAGTATGTTGTACTCCAGAAGAGAATTGACCATCTGTTTGATTCATTTCCCTTGAACCAAGATTTGCAGTCTGATTGTTTCACGATTGAGGAGAGGATGAAGTATAGCGTGCTGGTAAATACATACAAAGTATTGAAAGGTATGTTTTTAGGTATTCTACCCAATATTTTTAAAATTGTTGATCGTGATAGAAATTCTACTTTAATAAACTCATTGGAAGTTCCTAGATTAAATTCTGAAGCATTTAGAAAGTCATTTATGTACAGAGGCGTATCCTATTGGAATTCAATTTCTTATGATATTAGAAGCCAGTTTACTGATCTAGGAATTGTAGGCCTACAATTTAAAAGTAAAATTGAAGCAATGATAATGAATCAAAGAGCAAAAAATTGATTTTTACTATTTATTTGTAAGTTATTGTCTGTGTGTTTGTGTAATGTTAATTTACCTTCATAAGCTCTTATAATTGATTTTGCTTTTCTCTTTGTTTGTTCATTATTGCTTTGATTATGATATAAACAATGTATTTTCAACTATATTTTTCTGCCTAGATTTGTCTGGTTGCCGCCCAATGATGGAGCTTGCAACTTGATTTAGGTATCCTGTATCATTGCTGTGATCAGTTTGACATGAAATTTTTTAAATAATTATATATCTGATATAATTATATATATGAGTCAAGATTTGAACACAAAAATGAAGATTGAACCCAAGAATAAAGATTTCGCGTTCGGTGGTTTCTTCCGCGAAAGTTTGATTATACTCCCTGATTTGCTGTTCCTGATTTTTGGCAAACCTCATATTCGTTTGAGTGGGATCGTCTAATAAATCAGTTTTTTTCTTTTCGTTTTTCTTTTTTAATGTTTTTTTCTTTTTTTCTTTTTTCTTTTCTTTTCTTTTCTTTTCATTTTTCATTCCCCACCCTTTTTTATATTTGATTCTTTCATTGAATGCATATAATATCATTCAATTTGTTACCAAATACTTGTGTTAAATGCATTGTTGTTGTAATGCTACTATTTCAAATATTTACGAAATGTAATTTATTGTTGTTTCTGCATCTATGTAATTAGATTTATTTAGTTGTCCTCCTTTGTAAATCAGTTTTTATAACTGAATGGATAGACGTTAAATAAATAAATAAAAAATAAAAATAAATAAATGCCTCACACTAAGATGATGTTATCGGGATAACCTACGCTTCTTCTTTCTTCTTACGAACGGCAGAGCTATATTCTACCCCGGGCCCAGACGGGGACGCGTCGTGGTTGTCATGTCATAGCCTTTGTCATCGTTAGTGTTGTCATAGTTGTTGTCGTCGTCCAACAGTTCGTCGATGAAAGGGTACATATCCCCGTCGACGACTACCAGAGCTCGCCTCTAGTATTGGGTCGTAAAATACTTCTCAATACTAGCTGGTGTTTGTGAAATAGACTTTGTCTCAGTCCTCGCCTCTGACGATTAGCAGAGCAATGATCTAGGCCAAATTTTACACCGGCCCAGGCGGGTATAATTAGCAACGGGTGGTGGGAGGAAAAATTGGGGGTCAACCGGGTTGGTCGTCTTAGCCTACGTTCAAGATTAAAGCCAATACGCATTAGTTGTGGGCTTGATATGCCTAAATTATTTTTTTATTTGGGTTTTAGTACCGTCAAAACCTTTGGGGGTCTAATGCCCTCCGCCCCAGGGATATGAGGAGGTCCAAGCATGCTGGAAGAACCGCCACGTGCAATTAGGAAATGTTCAGGTTTTAAAAAACTTTTTTCAAACGGATAAAAGCCTATGCGGGCTAGACCCAGTCTAGGTACTCGAGAAACATACACCCCATACAGAAATGTTTGCCTTCCACCGGGCGTACATTGAAGCAAACCCCCAAATCTTTCTTTTAGGCCAGGCCTGCTGGCTGTATACCGAATTCAAATCTATCGATACAAAAAATAAACTCTATTTACCTCACAGTTTCAAAATTGTCTTCTATTAAACAGTTCGTAATATTGTGTCGATATTCAATTTGTCCAGGGCAAAATACACAACCACATCTGTCTCTGCTGAGCTGCTCTGTGGGGCTCATACCGTCGCTTGTCTCGACTTTCAACAATCTAGTGCGCCCGCCGCCTCGACATGTGCTAAAAAATTTTTCCTACCCCCCCTGCGCAAGCACAAACTTTTCGTTGCGCGCCGAAGAAATATCCTATATTTATTTTTTTTAATTGCGATTATTTATATCCTATCGTGTTTCAATTTAGAAATTTTATATATGATACCAAAATATTTCCCAATATATTTATAATGTTTTAGGAGATACTTATTGTCAATATTCATTTTGTTTCGAAATCGTCCGTGTAAAAACGCACTAGTTTCACTTAAAGCACTTAATTTTTGGCCACGGTTTTGGGGCGTAGCTACGGCGGAAGTTGAGCAAATTTGTCGAAAACCCCGGGCGGCAGGGTAAGTAGACACACACATAAAAATACTTGTAGAAATACACCAAACTTTACAACTCAAAAGAAATGAGATCAAAAAAAGGGCCCAAGCTCATTTTCCCCTTCTACTTTGCGCATTCTTAATTCATAAACTACAGTGTCCCGTAACAGCACCCTGTTTTAGCCCCATTCCCCCAAATGTTTAAAAAACAATTCAAATTTTCATGTATACGCATTCTAGTGTAGTGTTTTTGGCAAGATAGGGAAAGTCTCGTGGTTCCGATATTGACATTGTATATATTGAACGAAAACATTCATTTAAAACCGTCACTACACTACAGAAGTTAAAGTTTTTAATTCTTATTGTGCTTCTATTGTGAAAAGGGCTAAAACGTTGTCTCTGCGCATCGTTTGAATGATTAAAACGCATTTAAAAAAAAAAATTTTTTTGAATTCAGAGCTACCTACTCAGTCACAGATCTGTTTTTCAGTGGGGGAAATTAAATTTTAGAGCCGACCAAGCCAACCGTGAAATAATAAAAAATAAAATAAATTTTTTTTAAAGAGTCTCCCCCTCAGTTATAAAACTGTTTTTCAGGGGGGGATTTTAAAATCAAAGGCCAAGCCAACCCTGCGGGCCCCGACGAAATCGACGATGACGATAACCAACCAAAGATCGATTTTTTTTAATGGGAAAATAGCTCAGGGGTATGGACATGCAAACACCCGCAAATTTTAACGCCAGAATAACAGGCCGATTCAGAACAACTCTAAAAATTTATTATGTCTTCTTTGCTGGGGCCGGCTCCAAAGTCCCGTTTTCCAAACTCCTAAGACAAAACTGATGGACTTAAGTCCAAATCAGAATTTAAAAAAACTTCTGATTTTTAAGGGGAATCAAACCCTGCCTTCTGCATTGAAGAAAGATACGCTAACCAAAAACCCAAACGAGCCCACAAAGCCCAAACGAGCCACAAAAACCCAACGAGCCACACAAAGCCGACCCTCGCGACCCGAGAAATGCCCAAACTAAGACCAGCATATTTAAAGTAAGAAACACTGTTTCATTCAAACTAAACATGATTTCACCCAGGGACGCACTAGAACAACAAACTCTATGGAACAACCAAAACGACGACAAATTGAGAAACTAGGGCGCTTAAACCCGGTTAGGTCTTTGCCCCGCCTGTATTACGAAGTTATGAGAATTTTTTAACGGTGTTTTGATGTTTAATTTTTTTTCCTTTAGTTTTAAAAATAAAAAAAATAAAATGATGATAAAATTAATAAAAAAATGAAAGTTATGTGTGGAATAAAAATAAAAAATTAAAAAATTGTTGATGTGATCATTCGGTCCCTTCATGGTAATACTGAAATCAGGTAAAAATAACAAAAAACTTTAGGGATGGGGGTTAAAAAAAGGTGGTTTAGAATGAGAATGGGCCGTTGGGGTTAAACACATTAAAACATAATTTACAAATTTGAAAAAAAAATTCAATTTTGGGTAAGGCTATGAATTATTCCAATTTTAGGGAGATTTAGGGGTTGTTGGGGGGGAATATCCTTGCCTCTGGGCAAAATTATTTTTCATATTAGTATTTCCATCATGCCAAATTTCATGCTGTACTCATTAGGTCCTTTCTTGGTAAATTCTGGAAATCAAGGTAAAAAAAATTAAAATAAAAGGGGATGGGGGTTAAAAAATGGGGTTTAAAAATGAAATAGGCCGTTTGGGGTTTAAAACCTTTAAAAACATAATTTTAATAACTAATTTGAATAAAACAAAAATTTTTCGATTATAATATAATTTTTCCCAAATTTTAGGGGTGTTGGGGGTGGAATATCGCTTGCCTCTCGCGGATTATTTTTCATTTATTATGTCCCATCATGTCAAATTTCAAAAATAAAAATACTCATCGGTACCTTCGGGGTAAATGTTGGAAATAAAGGTAAAAATAAATAAACTTTTAAAAGAGGGGGGTTGCAAAATGTGGTTTATATAATGAAAAATGGCCATTGGGTTAAAACACTTAGAACAAAATTTAATAACTAATTTTATTAAAAATTCGATTTTGGTTGAGCTTTAAATTTAATTTCAATTTTAGGGGATCATTATCAGTGGAATATCGCTTGCCTCTGGGCAAGATTTTTCATATTATTTGTAGCATCATCCCAAATTTATGCTGATAATCATTGGTTGCCTTCATGGTGAATCTGGAATCAAGAAAAAAAATATAAAACTATTAGGGATGGGGGTTGACAAAAGGGGTTTATATAATGAAATAACCGTTGGGAAAACACATAAGAACATAATTTTAATACCTTTTGACTAAAAATTAAATTTTGGGTTAGAGCTTTTAAATTATTTAATTTTAGGTGTGATTTGGGGGGTTTTTGGGGGGGGAATTTGCTTTTCTCTGGGCGGAGTTTTTTGAGTCTAGAAACCTAAGTGGGGGTCCAATTTCATAGTTCAAGATGTACCGTTTTCTCTGAGCTCTTATTCCCCCTCTGGCAGAATCCACTACCCCCACCCCAAAAACCCGCCCCCGGACGATTTTCGTCGTATTTACGACTTTTTTAACCAAAAAGGGTAACGGTCGGGTGATTTTTTTTTTGGGATTTCTGGGCCACTATCGGTCATATACCGAGTTTCAAGTTGTAAATCTTTCGGGACGGCGTTGCAGATAGCTGAAAACCCCCCCAAATCGGGGAGGGTAAACAGGGTCGAGTTTTGTATCGCCTTCTAGCAGTCGCGTCGCTTGGGTGCGGGGGAAAACCCCCCCCCTAGATATAACTAATAGACGGGTAGTGTATGTGGTGGTTACAAAGTAAAGTTCTATTTCTTCAAGGAAAAATTTGTTGCTCTCGTTTGGGTATTGCTTAATGCCTCATATAAATCCTTTTGGGTATTCGAGACGATGAGTGGTGATAGATAGGATAAGTTGAGCTGAAAAGGGGGGAGGGCTCATCTCAGACCAAGTCCCTAAATAGATATTGAATTTGTTATTCACTTACTTTAGAATATGTGAAAAAGGGGGCAACTAAAGTGTCCACGGCAGATTTTTTTTTGTTTATTTGGTTAATGTCGCGTCAACCGTTCGGTCATAGACTCATAATGCCCACTCTAGCCTAGGGATATGGGGGGGTGCCCATGCTGGTCAACCGCCACGGGTAAGTGAAGGAACCTTTATTTCACAACACCCTCATCTAGGTGCCCATAGGGGCCCCAAAAAGTACCGGTGTGCTAGTAGGCCGACAGTTGGGGGTATTCGATATTAATAAAATTTATATTATAAATTTAAAATATATTTTATATTGGGATTAGACCCAGGTCTCAGGGAAGGGGGGGGGTGATACCGCGACGACCGCCAAAGCTCGCCTCAAGTTTCGGGGGGGTAAACTCCTTCTAAGTAAGTTTGCGAATGAACTTTATCTCTTGAATCGCGTTTTGCGTTAAAGGGGCCATCTCTGGGCCCATCCTCCCCTGGGCCCCGAGCTTGCAAGGGCTGACCCGGCACCCCCACCAAAAAGAGGAGTTTAAAAAATAATTAACTGATAAATCTTGTGATGACGACTTGAAAAAGGGAGCTTCAACCCGGGTTGGGAAGTAAATGAAATGAAATACAAATGTGGGTTTGATGAAAATTTTTTTTTTTTTCAAAGTATTAACTTCAATGAGATATTTACAAAGTTTGTCTCCGTTTCAAAGTTCCTTTATATGATTTGGGGGGATCAAATGCTGCGTAAGGCTACATATTTGGTTTCATTCTGCAAAATTTTTTGACCTTAAAATACATCACATGACAAAATTTTAAAAAAATATATATATGGGGATCATGCGATAGCATATGAAAAATTATTTTTTGATGCAACCGAAAAAGTGTTTAATGCGTGTTAAATTTGGATGAACAAGTTTTTTCCAAAATTTGAATTTTTTTAAAGTAATCGCCCTTACTAATTAGGCTACGACGAGGCGCTTCAAAAAGTGGGGCATATAATGGTTTTTTAAGGACACATCAATCGTTAGGTCATAATGCACCACTCTAAACTAGGGGGGGGGGGGGGGGGAGGAGGGGCCCTGCTGGTCAAACCCGCCCGGGTAGGGGAAGAAAAGGGGGGGGTTTTCACGCGCGGGCGTCATTGTCTTTTTCTCGGTTTTGTTGTCATTGTCGTCATCATTATCGGGGGGCGTCAAGGGAAGGGGGGGAAGGTTCCCGACGACGATTGCCAGAGCTCGTCTCTATTTTCAGGGAGTAAAAATATTACCCTTCAACTAGCTGTGTTTGCGAGGGGGACTTTTTATCTTAATCTCTTTTACGATTAGCAAGCCATGCTCTGGGGGGCCCAATTTTACCCGGGCCAAGAAATAAATAAATTGTATTTAGAGTCTACCCACTCATTATTAACTGTTTTCAGGGGGCGACAGTAAACCCAAAAAAACTAAGCCCACCCTGAGGCCCCGAAGCAATGACGGTGAGCATAACCAAAAAAATCGGGGGGGGGGGTTTTTAAAATTAAAAAATAATAGAAACAGTGGTATGGGCATCGAACACCGCGGATCAACGCCAGAAACAACAAGGCCGATTCAAACACTCTGAATTCATAATGTCTTTGTTGAAGGACGGTTTCCCCGGTCACCGTTTACAAACTCCTAAGACAAAAACTATGGCTTAAATCCAAAACAGAAGTTAAAAAACTTTTTTTACTTTGGCGGAATCGAAACCCGTACTTCTCATTGGAAAACAGAACGTAACAACAAGACCAACGAGCCACACTTTCCAACGACCCACCGCCTCATGTGAATTGTTATAAATATATGACCCAGTTTTTTTATTTTTGATGATAAATATAGGTAGGTTTCCCCGACATCTCCTGGTTTTTCTAAAAGGTAAAAACATGCCTCATGAAAAATTTAAGTTTTTTTAAAAGGCTCTGGGAAAACCTACCCCGGGGGCCCCGACGGGGGACTCGGGTCGCATCGTCTATGTTTCGATTGAGTTTTGCTGTTGGTGTCGTCGGGGAGGCTAAAAGGGATGGGGAGGGGGCCACGCGGACGTCAAAACTCGCCTCTAGGTTCGGGGATTTATTTGCACGTACGAAATGAAGGAACCCGGGCAGACACCAATGAGTTAAACCCCTGTGTTCCCTGCAAGAGTAGTGTTCCATAAACGAACTTGCCACAGTCCCACGACACCTGAAAAACAGGGCACTCGAACCGGGAAGGTCATATTGCAGGGGCCAGTGCCTTGTATTTTTAAAACTGATTTTGTGTTTTTTTTTATATTTTTTTTCACCCCCTATAAAGTATCTAGGTGCCCGTTAGGGCTCCCCAGCCAAGCAGAGTTGGGTGATTTGAGGTTTTACCCAGCCGTCATGTAACTGAGTAAAACTTAAAAACTTACAATCGAGGGGATTTAGGTCCTGACAACACATGCCAAATTTTTTTGGGGGTACGTTATTCCTTCTTGGTGAAAATGGCTTGAACTGCTCAAAATCACTTTAAGGATG
This sequence comes from Sweltsa coloradensis, assembly GCA_024449915.1. Taxonomy (NCBI): domain Eukaryota; kingdom Metazoa; phylum Arthropoda; class Insecta; order Plecoptera; family Chloroperlidae; genus Sweltsa; species Sweltsa coloradensis. Next base: position 20,819 of record JAMZAV010005634.1, read on the forward strand.
TTAGCTACTGCTACTGCTACTCAAACTCAAATACGTCGGCCCCGATTCTGACCAGCGGGGGGACTACATGTTCATATTTAAACAGGACTTTAAGGTTAAGAATATAGTCCCCTTTTGGGGGGGAAAAAAAAAAATTGTAAAGTTTTTTTTGGAAGGCTTCCAATGGGGGTTTTAAAATAAGCCTTAAAACTAGGCATACAATCAACAATAACCAAAGTTACTTGACACTTGTTGACGTATAAGCGGTTAGGGGGGGAAGTGCGATATTTTAAACAATGGCGGCTTTTAATTTTGCTTTATGTGTGAACAAAAAAAGTTGTCATTATCTCTCATAAAACAAAACAAAAACCCTCCCTGGCCTAGGCGCCAGATGTAGAAAATTATTTATAATGCAAAAGTTAGGTCTAAAGTTCCTTTGGCTTAATAGGAGTACTAGTAAAATATCATACTTACATTACATGTTTGACAAGCCTAGCCAACCCTATGGCCAGCACCACAGTGTTCTGATATGCTAGCTTGCTCCATGTCTTTTTGTTTACGATAAGGTGCAACATCCCAATCATTTCATACAAGCTCGTCTTTTGATTGCCGCGTTTATGAGGCCTGCCATCTAGAAATAAAGTATAGAACTTTTTCGAGCTCCTTGGCTATAGCGCAAATCTTTTTAAAGTTTTGGATTTCGTGTATAGTAGGCTCTTTCAACCATAGACATCCTATATAATTGGCTATACCAGCAGTCGGTGGTCCACTTCCGGTAGGCAATTGAAGCCAATTTAAAATGACAGTTTACATGTTAATCAAATGGGAGGAGATTTGTGGCCAAATAGTTCTGCAAGATTGGGGCCGCCAGGGTTGAAAGGTAAGGCATACTAGGTCCTTTAACATCCAAATGATTACTAAATTCCCTTAATGCAATCACTAAATCGTATTGTTTGCTTTTGTTTAATACCATGCTGGCACAAGCTGAAGACCATATCAAACAATCCATAAAAATACTTTATTGCATTAAAAACAGAATAAATTAAAAACACCAAATCGCCATCTTGAAATGGGTCCGGTTTATTCCTTGCAATTTGCTAGGCGCTCGGCGCCTGTGCGGAGATATAGTAGACTGCTATCTAGCCTACTAAAGGGGTTTAAATATCAATGCTTTCAACTGCACAACCCATGGGGGTTTTCCACCAGTCGATAACCGTTCAAGAATAACAATTCTCTCGAAAACGAAAACGACTTCGTTTTCCAATTGCGTTTTCAACTCATCTCCCACGAACCAAGAGATTGGGGTCCAGTCCCTTATACCGTCTTATAATACCAGGTTATAGCCACCTTTAGGCCCAGGATGTAGGGGTCATGAATCGCGGGTCTAGATATTTTAGCAATCCTATATTGTTTACTTGCTAATACCATAGAATTTAAATCAACTTTGATAAAAATATTAATATTTTAAACAAATAATTTTGTAATGGAACTTGAAAAATAATGAGATCACACACATAACAACAACATTGTTAGAAATACAGCCAAAGCCTTACACACTCAAAAGTACGAATGAGATCTAAAAAAGGGGCCAAGCTCATCTACGCGCTTCCACATAAACGTAGCATTTGTCCCATAACAGCATCCTCGAAAAGCTTGGCAAAATAGAATTTGCATGGTTATTACATTTTAAATAAATTAGAAAAAAATAACTTGGGATAAACTATTAACTGATTAACATTAATAATCGCAAATTCTATTTGGCCCAGCTTTTCGAGGATGCTTTATGGGACACTGTACGTTTATGTGGAAGGTTAATGAGGCTTGTGGCCCTTTTTTAGATCTCATTCCTTTTGAGTGTGTAAGTTTGGCTTGTATTTCTACAAGTTTTTGTTTATGTGTGGGTTGAATTTACTAATATAGAAGTTATAAAAATTATTATTATTTTGTTAAAAAAGATGACGCAATTAGAATAATTAATGTAAGGAAAAACAAATTTAGCCATTCGAAAAACGGGTTTTAAATTTTTTTGTCGACGTTGTCATAGACGTCCATAGTTTTAGCATGATCAACGAGTAGATATTTTCATCATTTATAATTCCAAATTTTAGGTTAAGGGCGCGGAAAAAACCGTCAGTTTCACAATAGCGTCCGGCTCTCGCCTAGGGGATACGGGAGTTACAACACTATGCTGTCGGAACCAGTCAGCAGGGTAGGGGGCGGAACGTGGAGGATTTCACATTGGGCGGTAGTCATCGTCTTTGTCATCGTTCGTGTTGTCAATGTCGTCCTCAGTCGTCGAGAAGGGCCGTGCAAAAGAGTAGGAGAGGTCACGCGACTGACTGCCAGAGCTCGCCTCTAGGTTTGGGTGATCAATGTGGTCTCGCGCTACTTTCTCGCTGAGTTTGCGAGATAGACTCTTTCCTCGGCCTTAGCAGAGGGCCATGGCTTCTGGGTCAGCTAGGAACAGTTTCGGCAAGTTTGATAGTTTCTTGTTAAAATGACCATCCCCCACGAAAAGCAAAAATTTGTAATAAACAATAATAAACATGGCATGCCAAGGCTTTCCTTTAAAGTCTTCGGCTTGTTATTGCTAGTGAAAGCAGAGAGGCCCAAAAAAGAACCAATGCTGGCTAAGAACCGCCACGGGTAGAAGTAGTGGGTTTGTTAATCTGATGCCCGCGTGTGCAATTTTGTGATGAAGAGTATTGATAGTGGTATCATTTTTTCTCTTGGTGAAGTAGCTGATTCAGAAAAAGTTGATGTGGGGATCTGGGACACCGACTAAAGGGGTGATGGGTGGGTGCGTTAAATGTCAAAGATTTTTGTATAATATCATCAATTTTTTTTTGCATTTTTTCTACAATTCTAAATTGTTTTTATTATTTTTCCCCAACTTTTAAAAAACACTATATTTAGCAAATATAATTTCAATAAATCATTAAATTGACCGCCATATTGGATTGAAAATGCGGAAATATTTATTTCTTAAAATTCCGCACATATTCGTGTGGGATATCAGATTAAAGGTATTTAACTTCTCAATAGGGAAAAGAGAACTGTTTCATGGTCAGGGTTTTACACTAAAAGTCCCAAATATCGACATTGATTTGACTTGTAACCAGTGTCCTACTGATTTTTTTTTCAAATATACATTAATTTTATGTTGCCATTCCCAAATATTTTAGGTTACTTTTTTTACTGCAGAGTACAAAAGTATGACATGGCATTAGGATAATTTAAAATGACACCCAACAAAATGTAAGTTCAAATATATTTTTTCATTATATTTCAATCCATTTTGATTTAGCACAAGACATCGTACTAATTCAACAGTTCTTCAGGCCCGCTAGGGATTCCCCACATTACTGGCTCATACGATTTATCATCATCTATAGTCCATCCAAAGTCTGTTACTAATGGTATAACGAGAGTTTGCAACATGGCGATTGTTTACCCAATAAATGCCTTGATAATGAGCTCTTCTGATAGCTGGGCGTATTTGCAGCTTGATCGGGGGCATACTTATCCTTTATACTTGCTTTTTTCGTAAAAAAAAAACAACCAACATAAACACCATCGATTCTCACGTAGGTATTATTTTGGGCACTCGCAATTTACACAGAGCATATTATTTTTTAAAGGGACTCGATACGTTTTCTTCTCCAATAATTGTTTTTGTTCCACCTAGTGATGCAAGGGCTTCCAGGACATTGTCATCAGCATTTTACAAACCTGTTCCAGAAACTGATCTTAGATTTACCAGAAAATGAATCGTAATGTCAGCTCCAGAAAGAGAATGCATTTCGAGTAAACCCAGCAACTCTATTTTGTCCCATTGCTTAAAAAAAAATTTCGTATTGAAATTTGACGTGGTTTAACCTCTTTTTAAAACCGATTAAAAATCTTTTGGGAGTTGTGAAATCGTGTGTTTAGCCAACACTAGAACGTCCAGTATCAGTAGTGATAAAGTCAAGGACTGAGTCCCTCTTTCGGTTTGCATGAAGTGCCAGACCTTGGTCTAGCCACTATCAGAATTTGTTCATGACGTATCATTGATAAACTGTTAATTTGTGGGATACATTTTCCACAAAACAAGTTGAGACTGTGTAATACTATGTCAAAGAAAGTAAAAGTAAAAACCAAACAGGGTGTTGTTCAATTAAAAGAAGACGGGAAAGCTTTTCATCGTCTTGTTCTATGTCTTCTCTGCCAAAATAATCTGAAAGAATAAATTGGGTAATACGAGCTATCTGCTGTTCCTGCAGTATGTTTGGAATGAAGGGACCATGAACCACGTTCAATCAAAGGAAGCTAACGCATCATTTGGAAGACCACGCTCCAAAGAACTGCAAGCTGACGATACGAATCTCCAAATGCAAATGAAAATCCCAACTCGGAAATATCAGTTGGGATTGTAAGTGGAATGGCAAAAATCACGCATTAAAGCTTCCCAAAGGACACCAGGACAATTTCGATTTGTCAGATCAGTTTTTCAGAAAGTCTTTCAAAGTATGGGATTTTCTCAGAGGTCCATGTTGTATTTGAAACGTTTTGTTGAAAATCGCTAAAAAAAATCACTAGAAACAAACGGCAGCTGGGAAAGCCCCTCATTCAGTACCAAATGGAACCTCACACAAAAATAAAATCGGTCCCTCTAACAAACTTATGTCCCATTTCAAAAATAAAGATTCGATTACAGAATTGTTGAGAAAGAAGTATATTAAAAATGGCTACAGACTTGAATGAATGTTATGTTTCTTACGCACATTGCAAAAGCCCTAAACTTCATGTCGACAAAAGCCTTTCTCAAGAAAAAGGCCGACCGAAAATCATTCTCCATGCACTTCATGCAACCGAAGAGGGGCTCAGTTCTTGCTATTATCACTCCTGACACGGACTTTTCTAGTGTTGGCTACACATCGATATTCACAACTCCCAAAAGATTCTTATCGGTTTTAACAGGGGTTAAACAACGCCTAATTCATGACGAAAAATTTCTGAAGCAAGGGGACAAAATAGAGTTGCTGCTTTACTCGAAATGCTTCTCTTTCTGGGGGCTGCCCATTACTGATTCATTTTCTGGTAAATCTAAAATCAGTTTTCTGGAACAGGTTTGTAGATGCTGATGACGATGTCCTGGAAGCCCTTGCATCACTAGTGGAACAAAACCAAATTTTTGGAGAGAAACGTATCGAGTCCCTTGAAGAATACATATGCTCTGTGTACTTGCGAGTGCCCAAAATAAATACTCTACGTGATAAACGATGTTGTTTTGTTGGTTGTTTGTTTTTTTTTTTTTTACGAAAAAGCAATATAAAGGCATAAGTAGCCACCGGACTCAAGCTGCACTACGCCAGCTATCAGAAGAGCTCATTATCAAGCATTGATTGGGTAGCAATCGCATGTTGCAAACTCTCGTATACCATTAGTAAAAGACTTTGGATGGACTATAGATGATGATAAATCGTATGAGCCAGTAAAAGTGTGACATCCCTTGCGGGCCTGAAGAACTGTTGAATATAGTACGATGTTTCTTGTGCTAAATCAAAATGGATTGAAATATAATGAAAAAATATATTGAACTTACATTTTGTTTGGGGGTCATTTTACTTTATCATAATGCCATGTCTACTTTAAATTTTGTACTCTGCAGTAAAAATGTAACTAAAATATTGGCATGGCAACATAAATTAATGTTTATTTTGAAAAAATCAGTAGGACACTGGTCTACAAGTCAATCATGTCGATATTGGGACTTTTAGTGATAACTATGACCATGAAACAGTTCTCTTATCCATATTTAGAAGTTAAATACCTTTTAAACTGATATCCCACACGAATATGTGCGGGAAATTTTTAAAAATAAATATTTCCGCCATTTTGAATCCAATATGGCGTCAATTTAATGATTTTATTGAAATATATTTTTGTTAAATATATGTTAAAAAACTAAAAATATTAAAACAATTTTAGATTGTAGAAAAAATGAGAAAAATATTTAATTATATTTACAAAATTTCGACATTTTAACCCCACCCCCACCTCTTCCAGTCGCGTGTCCAGATCCCCACCATCACTTTTCTGAATTTAGTACTTCACAAGGAAAAAAACGATACCACTCTCATACTCTATCACAAATTGCACACGGGACCCACAAATATCATGATAAGAGAACCCACTAAAGAGGACTGGGGGAGAAATCTCTCGTCGCGATCGTTTATTGTCTTTGTCATGTCCCCCGGGGGTTCGTCAAGAAAAGGGGGGAAGGTCCCCGACGACGATTCGGGAGAAATATTATAACTTTGAATGAGAAATTTAGAAAGTTCGTCGCCCTTATCTTATGGGAGAAGTTCTTCATATGAATGTGAAAAATCAAAATTTGCGTGCGCAAGGGATCATTTGTGTGGCTCGTTTTGGGCTTGTGGTTAGCGTATCTTGCTTCCAAAGCAGAAACTCCAGGGTTCGATTCCCCCTAAAGTCAGAAGTTTTTTAACTTCTGATTTGGACTTCCCGTCCATCAGTTTTTGTCTTAGGAGTTTGTAAACGGTGACTTTAGAGCCGTCCTACAACGAAGCACATAATAAATTTCAGAGTTGTTTTTGAATCGGCCCTGTTGATTCTTTGGGGTTGATTCGCGGGTGTTCGCACCCGTCCATACCACTGATTGCTATATTTCTTAATTAAAAATATCGATCTTTTGGTTGGTTATCGCTCATTTGTCGATTGCGTCGGGCCTGCAGGGTTGGGTTGGTCGCTTTGATTTAAAGTCCCCCACTGAAAATCAGTTATATAACTGAGTGGGTAGACTCTAAATAAAAATTTATTTATTTATTTATTTTATATATTCCGTACATTCTGCTAGCATATAATATACAGCTGTTAAAGGTACATCACATGTGTCAAATCTGAGAACAAGCTTTTCTCCTTGTAAAGAGATATCCGTGAGTTAGACGTGAGTGGGCTACGAAGCAACCTCCCCACTATAAAAAGTTTAAATAATAAGTTATTTGTATAAAAGTTTAATGTTTATTACAAACGAGGTGGAAGAGTATGTGGTGGTTACAAAGTAACGTCACTGTTTTTTTAAGGACATTATTTTATGATGCCCAAACCTTAACCAATTTGACCCCACCCCTCGCACGCGAGATTATCAAACATATATCTTCCAGGAGTGGATCACTTTTGAACGCACATTTAGTTCAGCAGGATGAATAATAAATTAAGTCCTATTTATTAAATTTCCCACTCAGCCATATAACTGATTTTCAGTTGGGGACAGTATCCAAAGCGATCAACCAACCCTGTAGGCCCGGACGCAATCGACGAGTGAGCGATAACCGCGGATAGCCCCCGGATCAACGCCAGAATCAACAAAGGCCGATTCAGACAAGTTTTAAATTTAATATGTGCTTCGTTGCTAGGATGGCTCCATAGTCACCGTTAACAAATCCTTAGACAAGTACTGATGGAATTCAAGTCCAAATCAGTACTTAAGTTAACCCTGGACCTTTTGCATTGGAAGCAGATACGCTAACAACAAGACCAACGAGACTCACACAAGACCAACAAACCACACAAATATGTATTGTGTCTAGTTGCTAGGGCGGCTCCAAAGTCACCATTTACAAATTCATATGCCAAGAACTGATGGACTGAAGTCAAAATCAGAAGTTAAAAAACTTTTGACTTTTGATTAAACCGATCCTTGGACCTTCTGCTTTGGAAGCAGAGCCGCTAACCACCAGACCAAGGAATCACAGGATGATGATGCGTTCAACGGCGACATGGGAACCTAGGGAGCTTCAACCGGTAAGGTCAAATTGCGCCGCCTGTGATAGTGTTTAATAAACTATTTAGATCGTCATATTGTTTTATAAATTAATAAAAAGAAAAGAATGTGATGGAGATGGAGATGTTTATAAATAGCAAAAGAGAAATAAGTTAATATTTAATACAATCCAGGAATTAAAAAATCCATCCCGATCGGGGTTCGAACCCGAGTCTCCCACTTTCCGGTGGACGCCTTAGCCAACTAGACCACCGAGACGGTAACTATTTTACTTCTGTATTGTCGTTACATTTTAGAACTTGATTGGGAGACTCGGGTTCGAACACCGATCGGGATGGATTTTTTAATTGAGACTCCGGTTCGAGCCCCGATCGGGATGGATTTTATAATTTCTGAATTGTATAAAATATTAATAATTTCATCTACGGGAGTGTTTCCCGACAATCCAAATCGAGAAAAAAAAGAGAAATAAGTTATTTGAAGGAAAATTAAGTGATTTATGGTGTCTGAATTTAAAGGTTTGGCCTAGCTGACACAAAATGGTTTAAATTCGACACGTTTCAGGTGCTGGACAGGCAATTGTCCAGCAGTGGCCAGAAGTGCCGGCGAGTAGCCATCCACTTTACCACGTTATACGTATTACTGGGTTTGTCGCTGTAATCATATGATAGAACCTAGTCATATGATTGGGAGAGACCTAATTGCGTGCGCAAGGCACCATATTCCGGCTTGATAAAACCAAAGTAAATCTGTGATGTTCAACTTAATGATTTTAGTTTATTTGTATTAAGGGCGCGTCAACCGTGAGGTCATAATGCGCAACTGAATGTTCAAACTTAGGACCAGACGAACACAAAGTATACGGCGCTCTGTTCAAACTGGAAGTAGAGTTAACACGGTATTGCTTGCGACTCTCACGCTACCGTGTGAATAACACTTTTAAGTAAGGATGGCCGGTGTAGGTGACGAACCAGGTTATTAGGGTGTTAGGTAACTAATAAGAAGGTTTATAAACTATATTAATCGGGAAACACTCCCGTAGGTCCTGATACCCCGCTGAGATAGATTGTTTAACTTCTGGATTGATGTCCATATGACAAAGGAATGCCCGAGCACGCTAATAACAGAGAGAACCAAGCCAACCCTGTCGACGCTGCCACCACCGACGAGCGAGCATTGTCCAAGCACAGACCGGTATTTTAAACAGAAAACACCGACCCAACTTGTTGGACACGATTACAACCGCGGGCGACTCTAGGATCAACAAGTATTATAACAGAGCGGAGGACTTAAGATTATGAAGGTGTCTAACTTTATTATCTTTGATATGCAATTTAGATGCGAGATGGACTCTGCCTCTTGTTTTGATCTCTACAATCAAGGAAGATTGTGTTATAAAATAGACGTGAGAGACTAGGGCGCTTCAACCGGTTAGGTCGGAGCTAGTTCGCATCACGTGTCTCCCATTAGAGAGCTGCTAGCTGATGTTTGCGAGATGGACTCTGCCTCTTGTCTTGCCTTGTTCGATTAGCAGAGTCATGGTCTGGGCCAATTCTTCCCCTGGCCCAGACGGGGGACGGTATTTTAAACCGGGTCTCTCGAATCATGCATGCGTCATGCTTGCCTCGCAGGCATTCTTATCAACGAGCGAAGAAACCCCGGTTATACTTTAAGCCAGGTTTGCCAATGGCCAGTGACGAACACGAGACAATCGGAAGCTACATCTAGGACGACGTGAGAAACTAGGGCGCTTCAACCGGATACAATTTGTTTTTTTAATTTTCAAGTTTTTTTGGGATTAAACTACAACTGTTGAGTCATAATGCGCTACTCTAGCCTAGGATATAATGGGGAGGACAGTCCCTTGCTGGTCAGAACCAGCCATCATGGGTAGGGGGAGTAAAGGGAGGGTTCTCACGTCGCGGTCATCGTGTTTGTTATAGTTTGTGTTGTCATGGTCATAATGTTGCGGAAATTTCTTGTTGTTATATTGACACATTTAATTAATGAATGTGTTGCGGAACAGATAGTAAATAAACGCCTAGAGCAGAATCTATTACACTGTTGTTTAATACTCTGCTCCAATAAACTTGATCATACTTGATCAATTTTGGACTTGCAAAGATGCAAGATACAGTTTTGTGAGCTCTAAAGTGAATGGTTGCTTATCATCGTCCACCTGGAGAAATTATCGTACGTCAGGGCTCCAAGTTCAATACAATACTCCTGACAGACAAACACGAGAATACACATGAGATTAATTTTGGATTTAACTTAGGGGTATAGCTTGATGTTGTTTATTGATGTTTGTTGTTTGATAATTATTAGGTTTATTAGGTGTAAGGGTGCGTCAACCTTTAGGAGTTATTGCGCCTCCTGCCATAATGTAATTTATTAGTTTGTTTATAACTATATATTTTCCAAAGGGGTGGAACGTAAGGGGTGACGTGGGGAAACGCGGGGTGGACAGGCTTGTGCTGGTCAGAACCAGCCACAAGCAAGGGAAGGGCATGGGATCGCATAGAACATTAACGACGACGTTAGACACTAGGGCGCTTCAACTGGTCTTGTTACATTGCGCCGCATGAGATATTGTGATTGTTTGTTGTGTGCCTGATTATTGTTTTATAAATGTATTAAAGAAAATTTTGGTTTGGTTTATTTGGATTAAGAACGGGTCTACCGGTAGGTCATAATGCACCACTCTAGCCCGGGATATATTGACAATCTAGTATCATGAACAGAAAGACATTCATGTAAAATCGTCACTACAGAAAGTTCAAGTAATTTAATTCATAATTGTAACTTCTATTGTGAACGAGGTTCAACGTTGTCTCTGCGCATCGTTTTCAATGAATTCAACGCATGCTAAATAAAACAAATAACTAAATGTCTATTTTTATGAGAATACAATGTAACACAACATATTTCTAGTAGGGTACTTATTTTAAAGCCGACCAAGCCAACCGTGTAGGCGTCGACACCATCGACGAGCAAAAATTGATTATCAAGACATGGGAATATTTGATTTGGAAACACCGATCAATCAAGCTGGACACGATTCCACCCGCGTACAGCACTTGAATCAACAAGGCTTATTCGGAACTCCATTATAATTCATTTTCTGTCTCGTTGCTAGGGAGGCTTCAAAGTCAAGGTTTGCAAATTTTTCTGACATTAGCAGGAATCGAGACCTCCTGCTGTGGAAACAGAGACGCTCACCACATGACACGTGGATGACATTTATAACAAAACATGCACGAGAAACTAGGGCGCTTCATCCTTCCGCCACCTGTGACATTGTGAGTAAATGAAATGAGTTTATGCTGTGCTTCATGATTATATAGCTTTCTAAGTTTATAAAAGAAAAGGTTGTTAAAAGCACGTCTTGGAAGATCATCTAGCCTTCAAAACACATTGATTGATTGTTATTATTATTATTTATTTCAACAAATCAAGCTACAAAGTACAATGTACACTTAACATGTTGAAGAGAATCAGAGAGGGCATAGCCCCATAGCAAGAATGCCTGATTCCCTTCATTAAAACTAATTAAAATAATCATAATTGTTGCCATTGTAAAAACAGAATTCCATTGTAAAACCCATTGTAATCCCATTATACGACAACGTGAGAAACTATATGGCGCTTCATCTGGTTAGGTCATATTGCGCCGCCTATGATATTCAAAGTTGATGAAATGAGTTAATGGTGCGATTGATGATTAAATTGTTATCTAAATGTAGGCTATATATAAGAAAATAAAATTATAATTATGATAGAAAATGCAGAACAAAGTTTTTTATGTCAATGGAAATAAATAAATTAAAGAAATGTGTATTATGTGAATAAAGTTTTGTTAAATAGATACTTTGGGCAAGAAATTTAGAGAGTTTGTCGCAGTCATCATAAGATAGAAGTTCTTCACATGGTTGGGAGAGATCATATTGCGTGCGCAAGGCATCATATTTGGTACATTTAGCTAGCATATGATGTACGGTTAAAGGTACATCACATGTGTCACATCTGGGAATAACCTTTTCTCTGGCAATGAGATATCCGTGAGTTAGACGTGTGTGGCAACTGTGGCATATCCTAATTCTAGACAATACTACCTCTTCTCTACGTGAGAGTCGAGACGTAGGAGGACGAATTTTATTCAGTTCCATCTAGACCATGGACCCAGTCGGACGGGGTCTGTTAGGAACTGTGTACTGTGCTATCAGCATCGCATATAACCTTGTCAAGGCAGGCGACAGCCAACCATACAAGTAAGGTTGTGTGCATTCAGTGTATACGTAAACGTACTATAAGGTTTTTTAAGTCTGTGCCGTAGGCACTAAATATCTTGTAGGATATTGTATTTTCATACATTTCCCAGTGAACAAGGTTTCCCCTCCCCCACCCGGGGAACAGGGGGACTCTACAGACAGGGCTCTGCTATAGGCCCTGTGTCTACCCCTTCAGGGTATATTCAATTACATATTATCAAAATCGGAAAATCCAACCCAGAAACTGAACTTTCTGCGAAGAAACCCCCCTACAACCAGTGGTTTATTAGTGTTGCATATTTCATACCAACATCTGTACACATAATCATAACTCGAACTTGGTGCTTGCGCACTCACTGGACGTCATGGTCGCGTATACGCGCAGTCCAAAGTCGAACTCGCACACCTAATACTAGTGCTATCATAGTACAGTGCCTATACCAGCCACGCAATGTCAACAAACCCACCTAAGATGATTCCTTCGAAACTAATACAGTCCCTGTTGGACAGCAACACCCAGCCACCAACAAAAAACAATGACAAATGGACCAAATTGCCGCTGAGTAAACGGTCCCCACGATTCTGCTCCCCAGGAGACACTGATTTTCGTTATAAACCAAGTTTCTTAAACAAGAAGTTCAAGGCGGCCCCAAACGCCGACGGCAATTCACAGCCATCAACTTCATCTGCTTCTTCATCAAAGCTAAGTCATAACACTTCCCAGCCCATAGCTTTGTCAAATCGCTACGAGCCTCTCTCTCAGGTTAATGACGCCATCTACCCTGAACTTAACATGGATATGTTAAAACCAGGTCGAGACATGTCCATGGATCACGACCAGTCTGCAGGAGATGCGCACTCGATGTCTTCGTCTGCCTCCTCCTCCAAAACACAGCATACATTCCGCGACGATGTCTCAACCCACAACTCAATACGTGAAAGCAACAGTGACCGCCTCCCTAAACCCAAGGACCGAGCACCCCCCATTACAGTTTACGGTGTCCCGACGTATAATTCGCTCATTCGCATAATTAATGCATCTACCAATGGAAAAGTAACAATATCATCAACAAGTGACACTTTCAAAATAAAGCCGGACTCCCGGAAACCTATGATGACCTAATCACACACTTCAAAGGAAAAGAAATTATGTTTCACACATTCCCTACGACGGAACAGAGAACTAAGAAGCTTGTTCTCCGTGGCATTTCGGCCACAGTGGAAACAGCTACCATACTCTCCGACCTTCAGAGCCAGGGCGTCTCGGTCTTGGACGTACGTCAACTCACACACCGAGCTGAAGAAGGAGGAGGAGAAAGACAACCGATGCCTCTGTTCGTCATCACTACGCAAGTTAACGCCCCTGGTAATCCCCTTCACCTGGTGGAACGCGTGTGCCACCACCGAGTTACCGTGGAGCGCTATCGTGGGCCTACGGCAGTGCTTTAACTGCCAGCAGTTTGGACACTCTTCACACTTCTGCAACGTTGTTCCGGTGTGTTTCAAGTGCGCCGACTATCACCCATCTAAAGACTGCCCAAAGTCTCCATCCGAACCCGCCAAGTGCTTCAATTGTAAACAAGACCATCCTGCGTCCTATCGCAAATGCCCCACCTATCTCCGCGCCCTGGATGCTCGTACTCCACAAGGCACTCAGTACACTCGTCGAGCCTACAAAAAGTCCACTGACCACAGTAACCTGCCACCAGTTATTCCACTCAACCCTCAACATTCATTTGCAGACGTTGTTAATAACTTAAACCGCCCCCCAGCTGTTCACCGCCTGGCCCAACCCAGACCTGAACTATCAGCCTCCTCAAATACGCCGGAAGCCTCAGTTTTCACCATAATAGACGGGTTAGTTGACGCCCTCACAGCTATGTCAACTGATCCGATTATCACTACAATAGCATCACTCATCAAAATGTTTATATCAACAAGACGCAATGGGCCATAGAGGCCTTGATGACCTATCAATGAACTGGGTTCCCGAACCCGTCTCTCGTCAAGTATTTCGTGCTCCTTGCTGCGAAACTCAGCTGAATGACAGCTAAGCCCCCCCCTCTTTCAATTCTGCCAAATAATGGCGTAAAAGCGTTATCTCCTCTGGAATTATGTTCATACTACTTTTAAGGGTAAATATACCCGGTACTGTATAACAAGCAAAAGTAAATGTTACTTATTGCACTCAAACTGAACTGAACTGAACGAATTTTATTTGTCAGTGTGGCCATCACACTACGCAATTTGTTAATTTGTACCTCATCGAAAGATGCTTGTCGCAAAAACAACAATCGTTGATTTTAATCTTCTCTTGGCATCTGGAACGGGAACTAGATTAAAATCAACGCCGCAATGCTAGGAAGCTTCCTTATCAGCCATATCAGCGTGTTTAATTTCCTTAAAAATCATGTAAAAACTATTAGATACAGTTTGAAATTTGTAAGGGAATTTCCTTGAAAGTAAAAGATAAAAAGGTTATCTGGGAAATGTATCAAGATAGTAGAAGCTTTGTAGCAAGTTGTGAGTAAAGAAATGTTTGGGAAATGGAAACAAAATGTTAAAATGTCATCTTGAATCGCCTTTTACGAAGACCAGAGTCGTGCTCTGAGCAATTCTACCCGGGCCCATTTTGTTTGGTTTATTTGGATTAAGGACGCGTCAACCGTTAGGTCATAATGCACCACTCTAACCTAGGGGGGGGAGGGTCCCATGCTGGTCAGAACCAGCCACGGGTAAGGGGAAGAAGGGGGTTCTCACGTCGCGGTTGTCATTGTTGTCATCGTTCGGGGTGTCATTGTCGTCAACGTCGTCGAGGGGTCGTCAAGGGAAGGGGGCAAGTTCCCTGACGTCGATTGCCAAAGCTCGCCTCAATTTTTGGGGAGCAAAATACTACCCTTCATATAAGCTGATGTTTACAAAGTGGACCTTTCTCTTGAATCGCCTCTTACGATTAGCAGAACCATGCTCTCGGCCAATTCTACCCCGAGCTTAGACGGGGGAATGATAGTATCATAGTAATATTAATATAACGGTATAACGGCGAACGACGAAATATTAAATATTTTTGGTGTAATTCAATTTATATGGATTAAGGGCGTGTCAAACGTTAGGTCATAATTCGCCACTCACGCCCAGGGATATGGGGAGGAGGGGCCCATGCTGCTCAGAACCAGCCACGTAAGGGGAGGAAAGAGGGGTTTCACGTCTTGGTCGGCATGTCCTTGTCATCGTACGTGTTGTGGTCGTCGTCGTGTTAGGGGGAGATATATCCTACCCCTCCCCTCTCACACACACGGGATTCGCCTGTTTTTTTTTAGTTAAAAAAGTTTTGAGATTTCATCTTTCGTTTCCGATTGCGTTGAAAATCATTGAAAGATCATTTGAGCTTGGAAACTGAGAATATGAAGAGATTTATTGTTAAGAATCCTTTTCACTCGAATAATGATTGACAACTTTTTATCTGGTTCGGGCAAAGAATTCCTGATTTGCGAAAAACACTCAACAAACGGCATCTTGTGAGCGATGATGTTTTCTTGCGAATCTTTCACAACACCACTCGGTTGAATCATCAGATAAAAGTTTTTATATAATGTTATTATTCTTAACCCATCTTAACCAAACATTTAGATAATTTATAGGTAGTTGTGAGCAGTTTTCCGGGGTAAGACAAAACATAAAGACGACGTGAGAAACTAGGGCGCGTCAACCGGTTATAGGTAATATTGCATCTCCTGTGATATTGTAAGTTAATAAAATGAGTTTGTTGTGTGTTTGATGATTAGTTTATAAAATAAAGTAATAGCGTTAATATAATATTATTATTTTGTAAAACAATTCATAGGCCGCTGAAGACGAACGCGATGACAAACTAAGTTTAGATGGAATTCCACTTTAACTAACAAATCCAATTTTTAAAGTAGGTACTGTTGATTGGTAAAAGAAGTAAATTAGGATAAGGACGCGTCAACCGTTAAGTCATAATCCGCCATTTTATCCTAGGCGATATGGGGAAGAAGGAGCCCATGCTGGTCAACCAGCCACGGGTAGGGGAGGAGGGTGGGTTCTCACGTCGCGGTTGTCATCATCGTCGTCGTCGTCGTCATAGAGGTCGACATGGAAAGAGAGTTACTTACCCGACGACGACTTCCAGAGCTTGCCTCTAATTACAGGGAGTAATATACTCCACTACATACTAGCTGATGTTTGCGAGATGGACTTTTCCTATTTTCTCGCCTTTTACGAAATAGCAGAGCCATGCTCTGGGCCAAATTCTACCCTGGGCTAAGACGGGGGCCTCCCTATCGTTATAAGGGAAACAGTAAATATGATTCTGGTAGGGGTGACTAGACACAGTACCTGGCTCGATAATGAGACCCCCCCCCCCCGATAGTCTCGCGCTTCATCTTGAGCTACTTCTAACGGTCGGTCTGGAGGTGTCTTGTTTGTGTTGCGACTTCTTCTAACGGGGATATCTGTTGTACTGTGCAACGTTTCATTGGTGAAAGACAAAGTGAGAACTGAGAACAACGATTTGAGACCAAGAAGGTCACAGGAGGAGACATGAGAAACTAGGGCGCTTCAGCCGGTATAGGTCATATTGCACCGCCTGTGATTTTGAAATTTAATCTTTAATTTTTTTTAAATTCTGTTGTATAAGCCTAGTTTGAGATCTCTCTCCACTCCTGGACTCCTTTGAAGTGTGTTTGATAATCAACTTATTTATAAATTTGGATTAAGGGCACTTCAACCGTCAGGTCATAATGCTTCACTCTAGCCTAGGGGATGTGGCAAGTAGGAGCCCATGCTGGTCAGGACCAGCCTCGGGCAGGGAGAGAAAAGGTCTGTGGATTCTCACGTCGCGGTCTTCATCGTCTTCGTCATCGTTTTTTGTGTCATTGTCCTTGTCGTCGGGGAGGTCGTCCAGGGAAAAAAGTGATGTCTCCAACGACGGTTGCCATAGCTCGCCTCTAGTTACAGGTAGTAATAAACTCCCCTCTTAGTACTAGCTGATGTTTGCTTGATTTGACCTCGCCTTGTACGAATAGCAGAGCGACGCTCTGGGCCAAGCTCTACCCGGGCCCAGACGATGTACAATACCTTGGTTTATTTCTAGTTTAGCGAGATTCAGGAGAGCATGGATGAAGCTAACACGACGCATACAAAACGAAAGGAGAAATGTAAAACTTCACAAAATCTCACAAGACGCAAAAATCGACGTGAGAAACTAGGCTGCCTTAACCGGTAAAGTATACGCCGCATGTGATATTGATAGTAATAAAAATAAATTGAGTTTATTTGTTTGTTTGTTTTTACTTTGATTAAGGGCGCGTCAACCGTTAGGTCATATTGCGCCTCCTGTGATAATGTAGTTTATTAGTTAGTTTATAACTATATATATAAATACAGACGCATCCTTCTGGGAGATTCTACACCGGGCCCAGACGGGTAAACTATCGGATACCAAATACAGAGCCTAGGGGATATGTGGATGAAAGTTCCATGCTGGTCAGAACGAGTAAGTGTTCTCACCTAACGTTACATACAGTATACTATAGTAGTAGCTGTACGTAACTAGGTGATACTTGTGTTATCTTGTATATGATCGGCAGAGGAATACCCTGGGCCTAATTCTTCTTCCGGCCCAAACTCTCTTCTTGGGGTTAAATCCCCGCACTCTGCAGCCTATAGAACACACGTATTATGACGTAGGTTTTCTAATTCAGACGCTTCAAGGACTCACGGCTACACCCCGGACAATTTCCTCCATGGGCTAAGACGTGTTGACAGATCTGTTGGTTCGTCCAGACTTATGAAAGTACCTTCAGTGCTTCTGTTATAAAGGACGAACCGACGGGCTGGGAGAGAAGTTGAGACCCTGTATGATTTACCCTAGAGACCTGGCTAAGCTACCTTGCCCAGTCCAAGCAGGGACGCCAAGAGAGGAACGTTCCAGCGAAACGGTCTGAAGGTTCGATGTCGAGCCAATGCTTGAGGTGAAACTGCTCTTTCGCATACATGGACCAATCCCTTTCGGGATCAAAGTCACTGACAGTACTGAGACGGATTTCGTTCAAGTTTGTTGCTCCTTGTGACACAGCCTCCTACCGTTGTTCCACTGGTATTCCCTATCCCCAACGTCACAAGCACGGTCCCGCGAGGTCCTAGAGAGAGGAACCTGCCAGCGAAACGGTCTGAAGGTTCAGTGTCGAGCCAATGCTTGAGGTGAAACTGCTCTTTCGCATACATGGACCAATCCCTTTCGGGATCAAAGTCACTGACAGTACTGAGACGGATTTCGTTCAAGTTTGTTGCTCCTTGTGACACAACCTCCTACCGTGTTTCCACCAGTATTCCCCATCTCTACGTTTCAACCTGGTCTCAAATGGTCCTAGTCTCGGGTTGTAAATCAGGAAAGGGGATTATTGCGGACATGGGCCGAACCACGATCCGGGGGAACCAAAGAACTTGTGGTCGGTAGTATTTCGCAACAAGCACTATTGATTTTTCATAAAGTCGCACAG
>JAMZAV010005635.1:0-24211 GCA_024449915.1 Sweltsa coloradensis
TCTAACGTAAAAGTTAGTCGCGAGGGTTTTTTGTCTTTATGTATGTTATTTATACAATGGAGACAGAATTTAAAAGCTCTCCAGTGGCAGATCTCAAGTCAGTGAGGAGGTGCGCTACTATCTCTCTCTCTCTCTCTCTCTCTCTCTCTCTCTCTCTCTCTCTCTCTCCGGTTATCTCATTGTACTCATAGCACTCAGACATGCTCATTTTTCCAGGTTACAGATTTCTCAACCAATTTTAAGTTCCATATGTTTGCAATTTTACAGAATTTTGTAAAAATTAATTTTGGAGGCACCTATCATAGAAATTTATAATTTCTTATTTTCGATTACATTTTATTTTATTCTTTATTGATCTTTTCCCTTGCTACACATAGTAGAACCAGGAAAGAAACGTCGAGAACAACTAATAAAACACAGCATATGATGTGACAATGCCTCACCTGTATCTAGGAACACCAATGCGATCTTGCGGATAAAGAGGGCAGCTTCTAATTTTAGTTGTCGTTCGATTCGCAAGCAGCACCGTAGCTAGAAAAACTGAGAAAAGACAGCGGCCTTCTAGATTACCACGTTCTTTTTAAACACAACATATAGTTGGCGATGTACATGAGTATTGGGGATGATAGTGACAATAATTATTGGATTGTTGATTCTTGTGTTGTAGAATGTTGTAAAAAAACAAATCAAACTAAATAAATGAAAGAAAACACAACCAAATATCAAATAGTCCTTTCTTCAAAGCCAAGCAGCTTAGAGCCTAGCCTAGTTTGCACATCAAACCATGTAGATAATACAAAGCCTACTGGATAATGTAGCTTGCGGTTACGATCTTTGTTACTATGAATATCTACAGTGCTGCTTGCGAATCGATCGGCAACTAAAAAAACGCAAAAAGCGCTATCTGGTGCATTGCGGATTGGCTAAGTAGCTTCTGGTTAGAGTCTTGAAGTGCGCGGGAGAGGGAGCGTAGCTGTCATTAGAGCCTCCAAGTAGTTCTTGTACACATCTTTGCATCGCTATTGGCTAAGTAGCTCCTGGTTAGAGTCTTGAAGTGCGCGGGAGAGGGAGCGTAGCTGTCATTAGAGCCTCCAAGTAGTTCTTGTACACATCTTTGCATCGCTATGGGCGAAGTAGCGTCGGGTTAGAGTCTTGAAGTGCGCGGGAGAGGGAGCGTAGCTGTCATTGGAGCCTCCAAGTAGTTCTTGTACACATCTTTGCATCGCTATTAGCTAAGTAGCTTCTGGTTAGAGTCTTGAAGTGCGTGGGAGAGGGAGCGTAGCTGTCATTGGAGCCTCCAAGTAGTTCTTGTACACATCTTTGCATCGCTATTGGTCTAGTAGCTTCTGGTTAGTCTTGAAGTGCGCGGGAGAGGGAGCGTAGCTGTCATTAGAGCCTCCAAGTAGTTCTTGTACACATCTTTGCATCGCTATTAGCTAAGTAGCTTCTGGTTAGAGTCTTGAAGTGCGCGGGAGAGGGAGCGTAGCTGTCATTAGAGCCTCCAAGTAGTTCTTGTACACATCTTTGCATTGCGTATTGGGGCTAAGTAGCTTCTGGTTAAGTCTTGAAGTGCGCGGGAGGGAGCGTAGCTGTCATTAGAGCCTCCAAGTAGTTCTTGTACACATCTTTGCATCGCTATTGGTCTAAATAGCTTCTGGTCTAGTCTTGAAGTCTTGAAGTGCGCGGGAGAGGGAGCGTAGCTGTCATTGGAGCCTCCAAGTAGTTCTTGTACACATCTTTGCATCGCTATTGGCTAAGTAGCTTCTGGTTAGTCTTGAAGTGCGGGGAGAGGGAGCGTAGCTGTCATTGGAGCCTCCAAGTAGTTCTTGTACACATCTTTGCATCGCTATTGGCTAAGTAGCTTCTGGTTAGTCTTGAAGTGCGCGGGAGAGGGAGCGTAGCTGTCATTAGAGCCTCCAAGTAGTTCTTGTACACACAGGAAGGATGGAACGAGTCTATCTCCCCTGGTGCTCCCAGGATTTATGTCCTGGTCGTGCGCTGCATGGGAGAGAGGGGGGCTGTGATAACAACTGGGGGTTATGATCTTGTGACGGTTCCCTCCAACCCTAGGTAGGAAGTGGAAGGGTAGTTTGCTTGACGATTCAAGTAGACACCTTTGAACGCTAACTGGTCTTGTGGAGTATTCCTTCATCCAATGCAGAAGGACTCGGGTTTGGAAATACCATATTAACATTCACTTTTACTTTTATCTCTCATGATATCACATTGCAGTATGCGTAAACATTGTCCATGAGCCGTACTTTTGCAACGTCGCACAACACACACACACACACACAATACAATATATTTATGACTCGGTGCTTCTTGTATTGAAGGGATCAATTTTGAGGATCAGAAATCTTTTATACGGCCAAAGTAAGAAGTAAGAAGCATACATTAATATTTGAGTTTTCCATTTTATACTCCACACTCCATTTTAATTTTTTATAATAATTTACAATCCATTTGAACTATATAATATGTGGTATGTAAAATGTAAATAATCAAGCAAATGAATTTTAATTGTTATTCTGTGTTTCAAGGCAACCTTCATGAAAAGGCAAAGCTTTGTTTAAAAGTGAATAAAGTAATACTATTATATAATAACTTAAGTCATTGTAATTTTAATTCACATTTCTGAATTGTAGACAAGGAGCCATGCTACGAGTAAGATCCCACACATCCCAGACCTAGGAAGATAGTCATACCTAAGTCGTCGTTCAGTTAGCTAAGTTAACAGCCTACTTCATTGGGTTGTTGGGGGGCTCGCCACCTAGCTGCTGCGTGCGATAAAGTAAAGTATCTCCACGAGTCTATAAGTAGAGTCTGGGCCAGGGGTAGAACATTCATGGGAGCTTTCCCCTCGAACCAGACAACTAATAAAGCCGATGTAGTCATTACGGTAGACCAGCAATGTGTTTGTAATAAATTACTAGAGCCCCCTGAAATTCACAAGCATCGCTCAAAGTTCTCAGATTTTTTTATTTCACAAAATGTGGATGAATTGAACCAGAAAATATAAAAAACTTTATTCACTGCAAAACACCAAAATTTGCAAACTATCAAACCGAAAATCCTCAACTGAAACACTGTGAATCGACTAATAAATACGCAAAAATTGTTAGCTTTTACTTAAATAATGGGGGAATATGCTTTCATTATGACGTAGCTTTATCCACAAAGGAAAAGAGCTCATCGTGTGTCCGTAAATTTCACCTAAATATTGATGAAGCCGCCAAAACGCAAGATTTACCCAATAAAACCAAATATTGAAATTCTCTAAGTAACAAACCGCATAAATGGGTCTGTATAAAAAGTGGCAACTGTGCACCGATCTAGGCACAACCCCCCTCTAGACCGCAGAACGCGTTGTTTCCAGCCTCGTCACGACATTTTATAAACGGCGTCATTAATTACTTGTGATGTCGCACAATCTTCACCATGTCTAGCGCGTCTTCGCGCCTCATGCATAATAATAGGAGCCGTGTTGTCAAGAAGGCTGAGTTTCTTCTGTCTTCGTTACACCCGCAAGATGTTTGTAAGGGGAGCCACGTGACCTTGGGAGACTTTGTAGCCCAATGCGGGCGACAAAACACCTACATTTTACCTCTATAACATCTAAGATGACTATTGAATAACAAAAATAAAGGATTATGAAAGGGTTGTCTTATATTCAATTCATTAATCTGGGAGCGTAAAAATAAAACCAAATTTAATTCTGGGAAAACGTATACACATAAATTACTTATGATAGTATGATGGACAGAAATTTAAAAAGTGCCTTCACCGGGGATTGAACCCCCTGCTCTTACCATACCAACTGAGCTATAAAGATACCAGATTAAATTCCATCTATTTCTATTTCACGCTGAAGTACATCGAACGAAGTCGTTAATTAATTTAAACTGCGTGAACAAATTTACATAATACAAATTTACTCTGAGTCACGCCATTGTCACTATAAATCGTTGATACACAAATATGTTTTTGTTTGTTTATATGAGTACTTCGTAAAGTTTATTATAGTTTATTGTAGATGTATTTGTGGTTAAGTCTAGCCTCCTCTTCGCGTGTGTGATTGTACGGAAGACATGCTGTCTCATCAAGTGCTTTGGGGCACGCAATCTTCTCGAGGTCGAGATTGATAGGAACGTCTTGAGAAGAGCTCTGACCCCCCTCCCCCCCCCTCTCTCCTCAACAATCTTCAAGATTTATTCCGCGTTTAATTAACTTTGGCAACATCCAACTTGATATATACGCAAAGTTGGGTCAGACAATTTTCGTTTCTACGTCAAAAAAATTAATAAAAAAGGAAGTGGAATGACAAGGTTTTGTTTCCGCTGGGCGATAAATTTGTCTGGTTGGCTGATTCGCTTGTTTATGGACTCGCCGATACAAATGAGATGATATCTAGCATCTGGCCGGGTCATGCTAAATCGGACCCGGTTCTGAAATTGGATTTTGTTTATCTCGCGGGGAATAAAATGAAATGCTCGGAGTTCCCGATTCTTTACAGAACATAAAATCTATAGCCGGATGTAAGCTAACTTGATACTGCTGACCGGTCTCAAAGCAACTCTATATCTGCATGACGCATCTTCCCAATATTGAGGATTTTAACTTTTAAGAGCATTTTATTTTATGACTTTACTTTTCTTTTTCTTTCTTTCTTTATTTTGTTGTCTTTTCTCTTTTATCTTAATTTATATTTGATTACTTTTAATTAATTTAAATTCATATTTTTAATATACAATTCAAATATGTTATACATTTCTTTTGTTTTATTAACCTTTGTTATTATATTATGATTAATTCAAACTTAACTTTTTTTAATGACTTTTTGCTTTTTTTAAATTACTCGAGCGCATCGAGACAGGCAATCCTGACTGAAGTTTTTTCCTATGTTTTTCTCAGGTGCTAACGCGAATGCAAGGGATTGAGTCAACTTATAAAAACCCTCGGACACTCCTTCTCAAGTGTCCTATCCGCAACATACATAGTAAGACCTGAAGATGAGCATGGATTGCACCCTGGGCAGGCTTCCAACAAAAAAAATAATTATAACAAAATGTAATTTCGTTGTCCTGAATAGGATGACGATAAAGAAGGTAAATAAGAAATAATCTATCTTAATTCCGAGGTAGTCCATGCCTTTGAATCAGGACTCCAGGAGGTCGCTGTTTGACTCCCGCCACCGGCAAGCCAGACCTAAAGTTTTTAACAAGTGTTTCGTCATTCGTTATTGTTAATGCTAGTCATTGAGTCCTCTAAATCAGGTTTTCAACAAGAAATTACAAACATAATTTAGTATGATAATAAATGTACGTTGGTTGTATATACTCTATCCAACCAAATACAAAAATTTGTAAAAAAAAAAAAAACGGCAGCCAAGCTCTCCTTCAAAAGTCTTCGGCTGTAAATGCTGTGAGATATAGAAGTTGAGCCAAGCTTTTTATTCTTTCTCCCTAGTTTCGCTTTGAAAATAAGTAAGATCATTTCGCGTGTTGACGAGCGCCAAGCCAACGATTTTTGTGGTAAAAAAGTTAAATTTTTTAACCCAAAATCATAAAAAAAATTCTTGGCCATGAACCAAAATTCAATGGCCAAGCCATTTATTATGATTTCGAGTTTAAAAATTTTACTTTTTTACCACAAAAATCGTTGGCTTGGCGCTCGTCAACAGGCGAAATGATCTTACTTATTTTCAAAGCAAAACTAGGGAGAAAGAATAAAAAGCTTGGCTCAACTTCTATATCTCACAGCATTCACAGCCGAAGACTTTTGAAGGAGAGCTTGGCTGCCGTTTTTTTTTTTTTTACAAATTTTTGTATTTGGTTGGATATTACATCTTTTTGTTGTTCGTTTGCTATCATGGTGTGAATGATGGACTTTGAATGATTAAATTTGTTAAGTTCAAAGTTGTTTTTTGACATTTTTGGGCCCATGGTCATCCCCAAATTTAGCCCCTTGTGTTTTGGACGCAAGATATTTATAATGGTTAATAGCATGTTTAATTTCAAGTTTGTACAAATTACCACGCCTTGGAAATTACGCGTTTTGATTATCATCCAAATTTTGATTTTCTCCGGTCCCTGTTACCCGATTTTGGTTTTGAAAGCAAACGTCACTGCGTCTGAAGTACATCTAAGTGTGGTCCAAGTTTCATAGTTCTAAGATTTACCGTTTTCTCTGTAGGCTAAATTAATCTCCGCGGAGAACTCCTAGCCAGCCAGCCAGCCACCCATCCACCCACCAGCCAGCCGAAAGGAATTTGACGATGTTGAGAGCCTTTTTTAACACAGAACGAGTTGTCGGATCGGGTTGATTTTTTTTTTGGTATGTCATGGACCACATACCAGGTCATATATCGAGTTTCAAGATTGTAACTCTTTCGGGGCGGCGTGTGCAGATAGCTGAAAACCCCCCAACTCTGGTAGCTGTATATAGGGCTGGAGTTCGTGTCGCCTAAGCAGTCGCATGCGCTTGTCTGCCGGGCGACGACCGTCGCCCTAGATACTATTAATCTATTAAAGCCAGATTTCCTTGAGCGAAGATTCAAGCCGAATGTTGAGCCGCTGACATGACATGAGTCAAGGACTATAATATATATTTGTGAATTATTATTTATTGTAAGTTTATCTTTATTACAAACGCTGTTATAAGAACACAAAGTGAAGAACTTATTCCAACTAGAAACGAGTGTGCCAGTATAATCAATGTACCACGTATATGGAACTTATTGGAAGTTATGGATGATTTGCTTGCCATGATGTACATTGTCTTGTTATTATTCTTGGGAAACCTGAAAATTACAAAATGTACACGTTATCAAGTATCAATACTTTTTGGTTTTACACAGACAAATTAAAATGACAGTTTTTTTTTCAACATTTCAATCTAGGTGCCCGTTAGGGCGCCGCAGCCAAGCCGCGGTGCGCTACACACTCAAGCACCTTATACACCAAGCAGAGTTGGGGTGATTTCGAGGTGTTACCCAGCCGTCATGTAACGTGATGTGAACTTGAAAACTATCACAATCGAGGGGATTTAGGTACCTGACAACACATGCCAAATTTTATTGGGGTACGATTATTCCTTCTTGGTGAAAAAATGGCTTGAAACATGCTCAAAATCACTTTAAGGATGTTAGCTACTGCTAACTACTGCTACTGCTAACATCTAATACGTCGGCCCGCGATTCTGACCAGACGGGTGGGACTACAATGTTCATATTTTACATGGACATTAAGGTTATAGAAATATAGTCTCTTTTGAAAAAAAAGTTGAAAAAGTTTGTTGGAAGGCTTCCAAATAAAGGTTTTAAAATAAGCCTTAAACACTTGGCATACAATCAACAAGTAACCATAGTTACTTGACACTTGTTGACGGTATAAGCAGAGTTAGGCGGGAAAGTGCGATACGTAAACAAATAGCGGACATTTAAAATTTTTCTTCTTTGTGTGGAACGAGAAAAGGTGTCATTATACTCTCATAAAACAAATCAGAAACCGTCCCTGGCCTAGGCCCAGATGTGGAAAATTATTTATAATGCAAAAGTGTAGGTATAAAGTTCCATTTGGCTATAGGACTAGTAAAATTCATACTTACATTACATGTTTGACAAGCCTAGCCAACCCTATGCCAGCACAACATTGGACTGATATGAACTTGCTCAACTGTTTGTTTACATAATTGCAACAATCAAATCATTTCATACAACTTGTCTTTCGATTGGCCCGCGTTTATGAAGGCACTGCCATCTAGAATAAATATAGAACTTTTTCGAGCTCTTTGCTATACGCAAATCTTTTTAAAGTGTTTGGATTTCGTGATACTCTTTCAACCATAGACATCCTATATGCTTTCAACTCACAACCCATGACGTTTTCCACGATACCGTTCAAGAATACCAATTCCTTCGAAAACGAAAACGACTTCGTTTTCAAATTGCGTTTTCAACTCATCTCCCACGAACTCAAGAATTGGGGTCCAGTCCTTATACCGTCGTTATACCATGGTTATACCACCTATACCCAGGATGTACATGAATCCGGGTCTAGATATTTTACATCCTATATTGTTACTGCTAATACCATAGAATTTAAATCAACTTTGATAAAAATATTATATTTTAGCAAATAATTTTGTAATGGAACTTGAAAAAGTAATGAGATCACACACATAACAAAAACTTGTAGAAATACAGCCAAACCTTACACACTCAAAAGGAATGAGATCTAAAAAAAGGGGCCAAGCTCATCTACCCTTCCACATAAACGTACAGTGTCCCATAACAGCATCCTCGAAAAGCTTGGCAAAATAGAATTTGCATGTTATTACGTTTAAATTAATTAGAAAAAAAGAACTTGGATAAACTATTACGTTAAATTAATAATCGCAAATTCTATTTTGCCAAGCTTTTCGAGGATGCTGTTATGGGACACTGTACGTTTATGTGGAAGGGTAGATGAGCTTGCCCTTTTTTTAGATCTCATTCCTTTTGAGTGTGTAAGGTTTGGCTGTATTTCTACAAGTTTTTGTTATGTTTCAATATAGGCTAGTCACATAAAACACAAGAATACATAGCTAAACTAGTTCTCAATAGGCATTAAAAACATTATTTTTAGTAAAATTAGCATATTGAACCGTCAAAATTAGCATTTTGTAAATGCTAAAAACCCGTATCTCCATTCATGAGGCATGCTTTTTTCTAAACGTCATCTATCACCATCCATAGCCTTAGTGCAAAAATCGTCACCATCATAATTATCATCATCATCATCGGAGCGAACCAGTATGTAAGAAATCCTTGCCACGTCCAACTCGCTACCTTCCCGTGGTTTGGCCTGTAAGTAGGGGAGTAGTGTATTCCCCAAGACTAAGGGCGAGCTCTGGCCGGTGGGGGTGCGTGTTGCAGAGAGAGCTCTCGCGCAACTTTTTATCACACCTTTCTTCATTCACACAGCCTTACTCATATTTATTTTCTTCTTTCACTTTTTTCTTCTCCATACTTGCCGGCCCTCTCTGCAACGAGCACTCCTCCGTTCCCTCCTCCCTCCCTCGTCTTCCCTTACGTTCCTCCCTTTGGAGGGAAGAAAACATGGTGGTAATCCACAATTATGGAAAAAGAAAATTTGGAAGATTTCAATACACTTAAAATGGGCACAGATAACTCTACTGTTGAGTGCCCTAAAACAACATTAACTAACTAACTAACTAACGAGGTAGGTGCGTGTGGTAATGTATAATATAGTACCAGTTCCTCATCCAGCGTTGTCTTCTCCTAAGTCCATCTAGAGGCGTCTCGGTCGGCGTCTGCTCTGCTGAGGTCTGGACGTCTGGGGTCTGGCGACCTCGAGACCCACGGGTGAACCAACCTACAGAACGGAATCACCAGCAGAACAACCTGTACACATAGTTCTCAGACTGCGTGGTGTGCCACGGGGTAGCAAACATGACATGTCGCGAACTAATATAGGCGTCTTACTTGTTAGGACTGCCTAAATGGCATTGCCGATCAGAAGAATCTAGGTAAGACATTGGGATGATGTAATATGTGAATCTACGGCAATTATAAGTTTTGAATCAATGTATTTTCATTTTAAAATGTGTATCATAAAAAGGAAGCGTTTAAGAAGGTATGTGCATATGAAAAGAATGAGAATAAATGGTATCCTATGATAAGACTTTAAAGAAGATGAGGAAGGTAAAAGCAAGGTAGGAAGACCAAGAGGAAGATTGATCGAAGGAGACGTAGAAGAGCGAGGTGAATCGTGGAGACAGGTAATGGAAGTGAAGCTGTGGGTAGAGAGGTAAAAATGGGTTTAAATTGGTGGAGAAGCAGATGCAGGATGAAGAATCTATGAGCATGGTAACCCCAGCACAAAACTATACCTTGCCTAGATATCGGTGTAAAGAACACCACACCACTAAACCCGAAACTGTTGGATATGAGTTACGATTATTATTCTGATGTTTCAATAAACACAATCGTATCACTACCACTAACCTCCTTGACGACGATGGAACCGTCGACCTCTCTCTCAACCATGACACATGGTGTGAGAGCACAATGCTCTACGTGGTTCTCTTCACAGAAGCACATCTCTCCACACCGACCAGTACTCCAGCTGGAGCCTATGACACACTCGCCGAACTTGTGACCTGTAAGTGTAACACAAGCAGTGAAGCTTATGCCTAATAGGTTGTAGTTAAATATTCTGGGAAGATTCTGGTGGCAATAATTGACTATTGGTCATTTCCTAATCTTTATAGAGAAGGTGGCTGTTCTCGGAAAAAAAATTCTCTTCTACAAACATTTTTATCAAACAAAGTTACTGTGGCTTACATTGGACCATACTGGACATGAAAAGGCACTCCAGCAATTCCAGATTGGGCAGTGACAAGTTTCCCCGAGCCGAAAAAATAAATCGATCTCGTATTGGATTATTAAAGGCTGTAATCTAATTTAGACCCATGTACTTGTAGTTTCGATCCAGTTATGTCAAGATATCGTTCAGTAAAGCGCATCATCAATTCAATATTCTATTAATCAATCCAACAGGTTCAGAAGTTAAGGGACGTCCGCTTGGTACATTTTGAAAAGGCGAGGATTCAGCAACAATCCTTTTGGGTGAGTACGAATTTGTCATATTGCTGAACCTCAAAAGCTGACGAACATATTGTTTGAATACCTGGTACAGACTGTGTCAAAAGCTTTTGGATAACACCTTAACTTACTTTTAGGGCCTAGTTCCTTGAAGATGGTCGCGCTGTCATCACAATCCCAGCAGGACATGGGGTCACAGACCCAGCCAACATCGTTGCAGACACAGACACGACAACAGCCAGGAGACTCTTCCCCCATACAACGGCCATCGCGGAGTCTGACTGTAACACAGGGACACTTCATGTTGAGACACGCACACGCACACGCACACGCACACGCACACGCACACGCACACGCACACGCACACGCACACGCACACGCACACGCACACCCACACCCACACGCACACGCACACGCACCGCACACCCACACGCACCACTTTAAAAACGAATAACCTACCCGTTGAATACATCGCTCAGCCCCTCCTCTCCCCACCAATTAAAAAAATTGCTGAATCTTTATTCTATTATAAACAATTCCACCCTCAAGAGTATTTATTGAATAGCCATTTCTTGAATCAGACCAAAATGCTTTAAAAATAGTGAAACATTGTTCTAGCTCAATGTCACACAGTCACCAAAAGTACTAAAGATCTGTGCTATCGGAATCAATGTGTTTTTCGCTGATATGCCCATAATGAAGTGCTGAAATAACAAACAAAAGTCAATGAAGTATTTATCACTGATATGGATACCAAAAGTTTGGACAATTCGTTGGGATTTTATGTTAATCTTTCTTTTAGAAATTACGAATAAATCCATATTGTACTTTGTAAACTGTCGGTAAAAGAAAGAGTTACAAATAAGACTTTTCTGCAACTTAAGTTGTGAAAATAAGTGTAGAACATTAGAATGTTTCTAACATTCCTTTAAAACAGAAGTTAGAGGGATGTGAGAACATTCCGATAACTAGAGCAAAATCTCTCTCAACTATTTGTTAGCAGGAATCTCTCTGCTCGGTGAACGAGGTGAACAGTGTTGAAGCTTGGATATCAGTTTCTACGCTCAAGTGTTTTAAGTCTGCGACATAGAAAGGTTAGTACAGTTGTTCTCATACGCCAACTTGCAATGATGAGCGTAGCAAAGTCTTTCAATTTAACTTTCACGTGAAAAATCGATCCAGCGTTTTATTTAATTGTTTTTGTGTTTTAAATGTTTGTTTGTTCCCTAGCGGATAAACGACTACTCGATCTTAATTAAATTTTCAGGGGACTTTCAAAGTCTCTGAACTTAGATGTGCCACGTTTTGGACGTAATCAAAAAAATCGTACTTTTACGACTGTTTTCGATTTTGGAATGGAATGGAGTGGTTCACAAATCCAAAACTATAATTGGATGAGAGAAGCAAAGACTTCACTTTCACTTACTCCGAGAAAAATAGCTTGGGTGTTTTTTTGTCTGTTCGCTCTCTACCAGTCAAACGGCATAAGCGATCTTTATGAAAATTGAAGGGGACCTTCTAAATCTCTGACCCTAGATTTGCCAACATTTTGGGTACAATCGAAGAAATATTTCTCATGAATATAGTACTTTTACGAATTTTTCTCCAACTTTTAAGCGAAACTTTCGTGATATTTGGGCCGATTCTGACCAAACGGGTGGGGCTACAACGTTCATATTTTACATGGCCATTAAGGTAATGGTGATGTAATGCCTTTTGAAAGAAAACGTGAAAAAGTTAGCCATTATTCATAGAAATGTATTTATTTATTATTTATTTAACGTCTATCCTATTCAGTTATAAAAACTGATTTACAAAGGAGGACAACTAAATAAATCTAATTACATAGATGCAGAAACAACAATAAATTACATTTTCGTTAATATTTGAAATAGTAGCATTACAACAACAATGCATTAAACACAACAATTTTGGTAACAATAAAAATGATATTATATGCATTTAAGGAATAAATCAAACATAAAAAAGGGTGGAGAATGAAAATAGAATAAAAGAAATGAAAAAAAAGAAAGAAAAAAGAAAGAAAGAAAAAAGAAGAGAAAAAAAAGAAAAGAAAGAAAAAGAAAGATAGGAAAAAAAGAAAAAAAAGAAAACGAAAAGAAAAAAACTGATTTATTAGACGATCCCACTCAAACGAATATGAGGTTTGCCAAAAATCAGGAACAGCAAATCAGGGAGTATAATCAAAAACTTTCGCGGAAGAAAACCACCGAACGCGAAATCTTTATTCTTGTGTTCAATCTTCATTTTTGTGTTCAAATCTTGATAACATTTTAGTCCAAAAAATCTTGACTCATATATATAATTGTATCAGATATATAATTATTTAAAATTGTTCATGTCAAACTGATCACAGCAATGATATGATACAGGACACCTAACTCAAGTTGCAAGCTCCATCAGTGGGCGGCAACCAGACAATCTAGGCAGAAAAATATAATTGTAAATACATTGTTTATATCATAATCAAAAAAATCAATCAGTTTTAATATAAACCTTTAACGGGTGTATAATAATTAACAAGTAACTATAGAAACTTGGCAACAATCACCTACAATGCGTTCAAAAAGCAAATCTTCGGGCCTCGAGATGTCTTACATTCTTTGTTATTTGGTATTAAACCAAAGCAATCAATACTACTTTATAAAAATTATCCTAATGTAACAAACATGATTTTGCAATAGAACTTGAAAAAGTATTGAGATCCCACGCATATTAAAAACTTAGTAATGGACAGAAATAGTCAACCGAAGACACTTTTCCATCAACGCGACTGAAAGAAGCGTTCCAAAGCGGCCTAGTGACCATTTGATACATACTTCTTCTCGCTTCTGTTGAGCCGCAGACGAGGATCATAGCCAGCACCGCCATCTGTATCTTGCCTAGCATCGTGGAGCGTTCGAAACTGCGTCGTTAGAAGGCTGTGGTTCGGTCGCGTCTGAATGCTGACAACGCGACGAAACAATTGTGTTTTGAGTCGAGCTGCTTATTGTTTGCACTTGTAGTAACGCTGGAGCTAAGGATAGAGTTGGTACGCGTGAGTAAATACATCTGTTTTACGAGGTTTCAGGGCATTACCTTATCGACACATTTGAGGTAATCACGAGCGATGTGTGTGGAATGAAGTACTGCCAGTCGCCATCACTGAGTCAATATAATTCACGGAGCCAGCACAGGCAGGTGCTTCTTTGAGGACGTGACCGTTTGTACTACAGAGACTTATTGGTGTGTGGATACCCGAAATTTCAGATCGAGTCGGATATTTGGGGGCTGACCCTGATTGTCAAAAAAGGTTACCCGATTTTCGGGTAGCAAAAAATATTACTTTGGGGGATATGGTGGAGGGGCCGGTCCAGATTTTTTTTAAATTTTTAGCCTATCTTAAAATATGAGATTGAATTAAATTCCAAAACATAAAGTGGGAGAAAATTATAATGTAAGGCTTTTCACAAATAAAATTTATTCATTCATATCCGGCTCGACCCGACCCGAAAACCCGAAGCAGTTCAGTAGTTACCGAACGCGACCCGACTTCAAAAACCTCTACCCTCACAGTCCTACAGAGAATATGTTATCAAAGTTGTTATAATACTCGATGCAAAAATCTTGAATTAAATTTTTATATAACATTTAAACCTGAATAGCTTGCCTTGACAAACAAAACGTTAGCATGTTGGGAAAACAATTGAGAAAAGCTCCAACCACTACTTCATTCATGATCCTTGCACAATTGCAACGAAACCGACAGATAATAAGTAGAATCAGTGTTATTCTCTTTGAATAATCCAGATACTGAGCCTTTACCCCCAGTCACCTGATGAGAGAGCAGGTTATCTTTAGATTCCTGCATTCCGCACACTTCATTCTCTAGTTCAAAGAAATAACAACAATCAACATCAACCACTTTAAATTGAGTTTTTTTATTTCTTGATTTGGTTACGCAGGCGTTACACTAGTTAAAAAAGTATTGTTTATTGACGAAAAAGCTGAAATAAATGTTTTTATTATTTTAATTGTTTCTATTGATGTTCTCTGTACTATATAATTAAAGAGCTATTGTATTTCTAAATACTATTTAGTACTTATTTCAACTTCAAAACAGCGCCGCATTAGTACAGTTACAGGGCAAATGTGTTGGTCAACCCTTGAAGGAGGTTTTCAAATTGTGAAACACTGATCTAAATTAGTCAAGAAACTCTCCCGTAGGTGGAATACAATCCAAAAATGTAATTTATATTTTTTCTGGTGGTTATTGGGATATATCTCGTGTCTATATCGTGTGGTTCGAAGCATTTCCCTGGTTATTTTAGTGCATGGTGCCAAACAATTGTACACACATAACATGTAAATGAAATGTATGTACAAACAGTAAATTTGACTGTAAAAACTACGGCCTGTCAGATTGCTAGATATAAAGCAATCAATGGAAAGAAACTGGTTCTGTTGCCAAGTGCGTTATTCATTGCAGAGGCAAAGCCATCACTGGTCCGACGTATATCCTCGGTTGAAAGCCTGAATCCAAAGTTTTCCACGCAAATGCAAGCCAATCTTATGTCAACAATATATTTCCCTGGACATTGCTTACAGAGCACTATTTCAAGATGATTGTGTTTCGGTTTGTGACCGAGTGAAGCGTTAAGGGGCGATTGGGTTGGTACGGGCAGGACATTCTGCAAGGGCCGCTCTACGCACGCTAGGCTGGGCAGCGCCGACGATATCCATCTTTCCAGTGGCAGAGTGCCAAGCGAGCCAAGTGTCAAAACAATTAGGGAGTAAATAAGATAAAAAATGTTACAATGTTTAGCGTTTAATTGTCAGGACTGAAAATATTATCTGACATTCGCATAAGAAGGATAGGCCTATAAGTAGCTACTGTGCGAGAAGTGATGAATTCATCACCATTAAAGCAATGATGCTATTCGAGGCGGTGAGTGGTGATGGATGCGGGCAAAGCACAATCACAAAAACTCTATACTCTAAGAGTCTAAAATTTTAATTTTTATCGTGGGAAACCTGTTCTAGGGTGTAATTAGCCCCTCTTCAGGTGACTAACTAGGTATGTTGCGGATAGGAAATTGTGAAGGGATGTCCGAGGGCTATTTAAGAGGACTCAATCCCTTGCATTCGCCTTAACGACTGAGGAAAACCTCGGAAAAAAACTTCAGTCAGGATTGCCGGTCTCGACGGGATTCGAACTCGGGACCTCCCGAATCAGAGTCGAGCGCTTAGCGCCCGAGCCAACACTGTCGGTTAAGAGTCTAGAAAACACGAGCATTTGTGCCACACGCTTCCGACATATAGCTATTATAACTGTCATTGTTGCAGCATGCTTGAAGGCTGAAGCCAACCATCATACATCATTTCATAAACATTTGTATTGACATTGTTATTATATTAACAGGTATTCTAAAAATATAAAGATTTAAATTATCTTATTTTATAAAATTTAATAAGAAATTGTTCATACGTTATACAAATTTTAATGGGCGAAAATTACATGATCTTTTGAAAAACTTTTAAATTGTTATCGAAGTTTTCGTTTTCTACATAAAAAATCTACAATATAATACAGGTAATCAAATCAAGTATATAATACTTCTGATTACTTTCTTAATTAAATCAGTTCAATAACCGAACAGAATATAATATATCTTGCTTTTTAAACAAATAAAATAATATAATACACAATATGTTGTTAACTTAAACTATAGAACTTAATTACTACCTCAGCCGCAGCGTATCACCAAAACTTGGGATTGAGGCCTAGTCCGAGGTATCGTATCGCATTATACCGGTCCAGCTCATTCCACGAAGCTAGCCGGCCTGGAGAGAAGCTTATATGAAGGGTGTGAAGCTTAGACGCTCCAAGATTCCCTCTAATACCCTAATACCCCCCCCCCCCCTGTACGCGTCATGATTGGGCGCAACTTCTCGGAGTTCAAGGGGCTTAGACGCCCGGCCAGGACAGGAGGCCCCAGGATTAGCAAGGATACATCAGCGGAGAGGTAACGGATACCAGTGCAGAGTTAATCACTGGAGTTAAGCAACACCATGGAGTTTCAACCGGTTTGGGCTCATTTGCGTCGGATAATGAACAGACGAGTTGGATGAAATACGGAATGAATGGAATTAAAGAAATTAATAGGAAAACACTTTGCACAAAGATTCATACTGCGAGACTGAACACACACTTTAATTAATACGAAAACACTTCGCACAAAGATTCATACTGCGAGACTGAACACACACTTAATTAATACGAAAACACTTCGCACAAAGATTCATACTACGAGACTGAACACACACTTAATTAATACGAAAACACTTCGCACAAAGATTCATACTGTGAGACTGAACACACATTTGAATAATGAACTTGATTGTGCAGGACGCCTTCGAGACATCGATCATAGAGAAGTAAGGAAACCAATTAATATTAATAATTTATAACAAAGATTATTTCTACTTGTTTAATTTCTACGAGTTAGTGATATGGAATAATATTGTTCGTTCTGGGTGTGGTTTTAGAGCCAGAAGTATTTTTTGTTCGGATTGAAGATTTTGGTTCAAACGAGTCCCAAAACACCAGAGCTCAGAAAACTTATGCTCAATAACGTGGTTACCAGACGATGAGCGGCGGTTTAAGACACCATTTTACATTTCTGTCTTTAATACTAGGAAAACGCTTAAGTCCCGCCGCGTTGATGGATGAGCGTAATTTTTTTTAAACGAAAAAAGCGTAAAATTGCGATTTTTTTAATAGATAATTTTTCGATTACGCTCAAATTTCACACGAATATATTAATTCATAAAATTAAAGTTCTGTGAAAAAATCATTACAATCGGATAAAGCATGTAGGTTTTATTCGTCGAAGAAATGTTAAAAATTGAAAAAAATCGTAAAATTGCGATTATCATGAGAAATAATTTTTCGATTGCGCTCAAATTTCACACGAATATATTAATTCATAAAATTAAGGTTCTGTGAAAAAATCATTACAATGGGATAAAGCATGTAGGTGTTATAATTCGAAGAATGTTTTAAAAATTTAAAAAATCGTAAAATTGCGATTTTCAAAGAAATAATTTTTCGATCGATTTTTCCCCCCGTGCAGTTCTTCGTTTAGAGATTTTATAGACCTCCATAAAATTTCATCGCAATTGGAGTATTCGTTTAGCCGGAATCGTGTTCACAGACACACAAAAATACAAAAAAAAAAAGAAAAAAAGAAAAAAAAGCATTCCGGATTGTTTTCTCCAGTGTAGTGAAATGGAATCTTCGCTTCGCTCGCTACGCTCATCCAACCATCATAACAGTGTCATAGTCGCCAAAATCAAGGTTAAAAGTGAATACATTTTATAAATATAAGACTATGATCTTTGTTTTCCCCAATGAACCAGTGCAGAAACTAAGTGTCCACCGACGTTTCGTCCGAACTACGGAAGATATCTTTAAGGTGATCTTTAGGATCTCTTTAAGACGCAGTGTCTTAACGAAGGCTGAAGTTACAGTGACTGATATGCGAGCAACCGTCTCCTTATACATAGACCAGTGGGAAAATGCGGGGCGGCAATGTCACTCTACCCATGCCCAAGAGTAAGGGTGAGGTAGTCTCTTCGATATGACCTGAATACACAGTTTCTGCACTGGTTCATCATTTTGACGCAGTGAAACCTCTAAACCTCTAACAGACCACCCCCGTCTGGGCCCGGGGTAGAATTGGCCCAGAGCATGGCTCTGCTAATCGTAAAAGGCGATTCAAGAGAAAAAGTCCACCTCGCAAACATAAGATAGTATGTAAGGGAGTATTTTACTCCCTGAAAGTAGAGGCGTGCTCTAGCAATCGTCGTCGGGGACCTTGCCCCCTTCCCTTGACGACCCCCCGGCGACGATAACAATGACACAACGAATTATGATAAATACGACGGCGACGTGAGAACCCCCCTTCCTCCCATTACCCTAGGTTAGAGTGGTGCATTATGTCGACCTAACGGTTGACGCGTCCTTAATCCAAATAAACCAACAAAAAAATCTAACAGGCAACGAAACCCTAGAACAATCTACTGTTGTTATGTTGGTTAACTTGTTGTTGTAGCATTGGTTGTGCTATGTTATTTTGTAATGTGTAAAATAACTTAATTGTACAACAACACTAACTAATACTTGTAACCAAACTTTTAAATAAATATCTAACTTTCTCATTGTCTATCATGGTAGATTACTAGGAAAACGCTTAAGTCCCGCCGCGTTGATGGATGAGCGTAATTTTTTTAAACGAAAAAAGCGTAAAATTGTGATTTTTTTAATAGATCATTTTTCGATTACGCTCAAATTTCACACGAATATATTAACTCATTAAATTAAGGTTCTGTGAAAAAATCATTACAATGGGATAAAGCATGTAGGTGTTATAAGACGAAGAATTTTTTTAAAAATCGAAAAAAATCGTAAAATTGCGATTTTCATGAGAAATAATTTTTTGATCGATTTTTCCCCCCGTGCAGTTCTTCGTTCAGAGATTTCACAGACCTCCATAAAATTTCATCGCAATTGGAGTATTGGTTTAGCCGGAATCGTGTTCACAGACACACAAAAATACAAAAAAAAAAAGAAAGAAAAAAAAAAAAAAAAAAAAACATTCCGGATTTTTTTCTCCAGTGTAGTGAAATGGAATCTTCGCTTCGCTCGCTACGCTCGCTACGCTCATCCAAAAATATTAGGTATAACTTAAACAATTTCAACAAATCTTAAAAGCAAAAACAAAATGTTTACTCTATTTTCAGTATTAGCCATCATTAGTTATTAGCAACAGGGTAAGTGTCTTCTCCGCCTAAGCCAGCCACTCAACTGTTACTGTTGTTTTTAAGGCTCGCCGAATCTCACTCTCAAAATTTACATCTCGCAGTAAAAACCAGCCTGAGTAAGATTTACTGTGAAAGTTTCAGACAAGCAATAAGGCAAACTGAGAGATATTCTCGTTTCTGTCAATAACACAACCAACTACTTATACTTACAAGAAACTTAAAACAAGACATTAGGTCTACATAAGTATTGCAGACATTACAAAGTAATTTAAGTTCGGGATTAGTCGACTGACGGATGACTTGAGAACGCATGGATGCAAAGGGAATGTAACATTACGTACATTTAATAATTTGTGAAAATTTGAAACAAACTTATCTGAATTGCATGTTAAGGTTTATTTTATCTAAATCGTTTTCCTGAAATGGAGATAAAAAGTTCTTAACCATCGATATTTCTTGTTGAACATAAAACCCATGAAAATATATTTCAGTAAGGATTGCCCGTGAGGGGCATCAACCGATTATCTCCCAAGTCTCGCGCATTAAGC
The DNA here is from genome assembly GCA_024449915.1 of Sweltsa coloradensis. Lineage (NCBI taxonomy): Eukaryota > Metazoa > Arthropoda > Insecta > Plecoptera > Chloroperlidae > Sweltsa > Sweltsa coloradensis. The sequence continues at coordinate 19,984 of JAMZAV010005635.1, forward strand.
GTGAGCTGCATCTCTTAGTTTACATAACATAACAATAACATATTAATGGTTTTCGTAGCTAGGTCGTTACGCAGAAGATCCACGTACAAACCATAATAAAAGTGATTTACAACTTTTTATTACCTACAGTTACTTTCTGTTTACACATTGCAATTGTTCCAAGCGTGTTGAAGCTTTGTGAAAGTTAAAGTACCCATAAGCAGGTGGAAGAGAGTTTTATTATATACAACTACCAGCGGTATCTGCGAACTATGTAGGTAAACTACAATAAGCATACACAAAACAACAGATTGACAAAGAATGGAAATATCAAATGCTTCAGTCGCTTTGTGCCATATGCCGGGTAGGAAGGATTGTCCATTTTAGATGGTGAACGCCTCACTCCCTAACCCCTATAGTACAGGGCCGTTGTGATATGACCCACGCATTCAAAAAAACAAGCAGGGACCGCTTGGGATTTATTAAGGTGGGTCTCCTGAACATCCCCACAGAATCCCAAAAAATCCGGTTGGGGGTTATCCGCCATTTTGAAAATCAATTTTCATTTTTTAATTTTGTCGAAGAATGAAAATTAGCTATATTGAGCGAAGTTTTGGACCGAAATAGCTAAAATTTTGTTTTAAATTGTTTTCAAAAAACGATTAAAGCTTTTTGGTGCGCCTGCTTTGATTATCTGGCGACCTACGGCCCATGATGGAAACTTTAACTCTTTTTCTTTCAATTATTGGAATAGTTTTCGCATATTTATCAATATAAAGTAGAAACTAACGATCCGATGAAAATTTGTTTCAAATAAAAGTTGTAGAGCATGAAAAAACACACCCATTTCATATTCTGGACTGTCTTCGTAGATAACAATGGCCGAACGCTACATGACAAGCAATACAATTGTGCGGTGAGCAGTGTCAGATGATAGCTCGATGCTCTTATCACTAGCGCTGTCCCTGGCCATAAGTCTCGTATGAATTTCGACCTCTATAGATTTTCTCCTTTGATCCTGTTAGGGTGTACCTTAAGGATAAACAATCTTGGGTAAACATCTGGCATCCCGGGTCTAAGTTTTTTTTTTACGACTCCATCTTTCTTTTGGGCATACGAGAAGTGCACGCACTTGGTTTTCATACATTTTACATACTTTTGACAACATGTGTAATAAATCTGACTTTATATTTGGATTCACCAACAAATTTCTAATTAAATGATTTGAATTTGCCAATTTGGTCATCCTGGGAACATTGTGGGATTATTTATAGAGAAATACATATTATTATTAAATCCTGCAAAAAGTGATCTATTTTCGTCAAATTGTGCGTTTCATGATAGACATATAAAATTTGGCACCCGTATACGAAAATGTAATTGGATAATTGACTATATAGGGCTATCTCATTATTGCCCCACGACCACGACACCAATGACGGCCATTTTACAAGGTGGTCACAAAACTTATTTTTGAAAATTTATGACAGAATGTTGAAATTTGGTACACACTTATAACATGTCCCTTGAAAAATGACTGTTAAACAGGGCCATGTGAAACTAACTAAGACATGGCACCAATGGTGGCCATTTTAGAAGATGGCCGACACACATTAATATGAACCACGTAAATTTTATGATAGAATCTTGTTATTTGGTACACACATAGGGCACTTCATTGAAAAATGTCATATTTATGTGTTATATCAATACTTTTTAGAAACAATGTGGTATGGATCCGCTATCGCGTATCTTGATAAGTTGCTATGGCATTAAAAACTACCAATAATACTGCTTATGAATTCACTTGTGTTTTCCTTTTACACTGTAGGCAATTATTGACAAGTTTCTATAATTACACTATATTGTTTGAATGTTTATGCATTTTAAATGCGCCCAGCCCGCGAGAAATCGATTTAAACACAAAATTACTGTTTTACGATGTTCATGAAAGCTTCCATAAGTATTTTAAAAAATCAGGTCTGCGAAATTAAATTTTGCATTTACCCGGAATAAGGGTTTTTCCATTGTTGGTATTTTGAAATTTTCTCAAAAATGCTATATTTGACTGTCCATTGTTAAGCACTAAATTGCATTTGAGGAAAAATTCTTTCTACACACATTGAATTGACTTAAATAACGATCCGATTACAACCAAAGTTGTAATCCAATATGGCTGATAATTCCTAATATCCACAACATCTAAGTGAATGATGTAACAAAAGAGTGCAAAAACAGAACGAAAAGAGTATTTCATATTGTGGATATTAGGAATTATCAGCCATATTATATTAAAACTTTGGTTGTAATCGGATCGTTTATTTAAGTCATTTCAATGTGCGTAGAAAGAATTTTTTCTCAAATGCAATTTAGTGCTAAACAATGGACAGTCAAATATGGCATTTTTGAGAGAAAATTCCAACAATGGAAAAACAATAATTCCGGGTAAATGCAAAATCTAATTTCGCAGACCTTATTTTTTAAAATACTTAGGGCCGGTATTATAATGTCCCGCTAAAAGTAACGGTTAGCTATCTGGGGGATAGTGCTAACCTCCAGATAAACTATGAAGACGTATTATGAGGAACAACTTGCCGCTAAATACCTCCCGATAGTAAGCGGGGAGTTGGTACACCTTTGTTGTTGATTTCACTGTCTCCTAGATGTGTTTATGTTTCACATGCCATATAGATAGCAGTGATCTCGTGTTGTTACCAATGGCGGGTAATTTGAAAAGTTTTGGTGCAATTACAAAGTACTCTGTAGAAGGTTGTCACAAACCAACACACATGATTTCAAATAGTAAATTTAATAATAAAAAAATCAAAGTTGGCCTAATATTTTTTTGGAATTATACAATGAGCATGGGACAAAAGTATTGCTTGCTGCTGCTGCTATTTAGCAACTATATCTGCACCATGCTCAAGTTACATTTCAAAAAAAAATTTGTTGTAATGACTAATGAAGGCCGTTTTTTAGGGTCCCACATCGTTGTTAAACCCGGTGCGACACTATTCAGATAGGTTATTAGGGTTTAGAGAAATTGGAAAAAGAATGTCAAGAAAACTTTCAGTCAGGATTGACAGTGGTTGGATTCGGACCCGTGACCTCCTGACACAGCTACACGCTAGAGCCACCACCGCCGGTAATTTGCAATTATTGTTCTTCCGCCTTTCAATCATCTCCCCAGCCAAGTTCAAGCAGCCTTTTATCCCAGGTCATAGCCTACTTATGAGTAGGCGGAAGGGGTTTATGTATGGACTGGTCGAGGCCTAAACAAATATTCTCAGATCGTTGAAACCTATTAATTTTTAAACCCTATTGTGCCTTTTATTTTGAGAGAAATGGGTGTGATATGGACGCCAACCTGCTAGCAATGAACTCAAATAGAATGTTTTTGTACAGAAAATAAACATTTTAACTAAAAAATTTCTGTACCAACATACAGTAAAGTGGTCAGCAAACGTGAAATATTAGGTAAAAAATTGCAAAAAATTTTATAAAAATTGAAACGGTTTTGAACTCGCAACCTTTCCCCCCAAAAAACTTTTGCTAACCCCTACTCCAAAGTGAGCAATGATATTGTGTTTTTTACCATACATAAGTTTTCAGTTTACCTAAAGATAATTTAAAAAAAGTTTTGCTGTTTCGTCTAGAAAACCTTTAAGGATTAAAAATAATTTATTCAGTAATTTGACCGTGTCAAGAACCACATAACAATCATCAGATTATACTGCTAACTGTCAAAAAGATTGGGAACCCTTTTTTAAATTAAAAGTGTGGTTGATCCCCCGACAGTACTATCTGCCACCCCAAAACCCGGGGATAAAAAATCCTCCCGCTAATAAAATTTTATCTGGGGGTTAGTGCATCGGCCACTCATAATAACCCAAAAAAGAGCAATCTAGAAGATAAACTTTTGAGGGAACACTATCGGGGAAATTTTAATACCCGGCCCCCTTTTGGAAGCTTTCAGAACATCGAAAACGAATTTTGAGTTTTAAACGATTTTTTCGCGGATTTATCAAACATAGTTTGATGCGGGCGCTTTTTAAAGCTAAACATTCAAACAAAAATTTGGTAATTTTGAAACTTGTAATAATTGCCACAGTGTATAAGGAAAAAAAGTGAATTTTTATAAGCAGTATTTGGTATTTTTAATGCCATAGAATTATCAAGATACGTGATAGGGGCCATATACATTGTAAAATATGACATAAACATAAATATAACAAAAAAATTTTTTAAA
>JAMZAV010005636.1:0-41946 GCA_024449915.1 Sweltsa coloradensis
GTAATTGTATCATATACTACCAGAAATATTCTGTTTTTCTGTGAATATCAGTTGATGCATTTTTTTCATTAAGTACATTTTATACAATAATTTGGTCTCTTCATCTAATTGAAAATCACACTGAAAAACTAATTTATCAGAAAAAACTCCAGTGATTACCATTGAAAAATGAAAAGCTATGTAAATTGTTGTATGTATAGGTACAAACTACATGGCCATAAAACAATTATTTTTAAAGACTATTAATTGAATCTTGAAAGATATTCTTCATCATCATCATTATCCATGGCCGTTCCTTCCTGCTTCTGGCAGGGTCAGCTTGGGTTTAGCAACCAAATTTTTCCACTTCTTTCTATCCTCCCACAACAGTATCTCTTCCACATCTTCCCAGCTCTCTCCTCTTGCCTCCAAGTCTCCTGCTATGATGTCCTTCCATCTATTATTATGATGATGATTATAATATTCTTAATTATGATTATTAAATAATAAATAAATATTAATCGATTAATTTTTAAATCTAATGATAGATAAATAGTAAATACTATTATATGAATTTTTATTAGTAAATTGTTTTATTAAATTTATAATCATTTGCCAACTTTATTGTTTTACTATGTGTAGGTCTAAATGAAAGGGAATCTCTCAATTATTAGTCCATGCACAAAATAGAAAACAAACTCTTACAACAGGTTTTTGTACTGTTTCCACTTTTCAGCAATATGAATGTTGGACAATAACATTTATGTTCTATTACAGCTGAACAATGAGCAAGCGTTGCAATGGAAAGAATATGTATCTGAAAAACGCCGCCTCGAGAATGAGGCCAACGCTCAGAAGTGGGAAGAAATGAAGTCGAGTCTGCGCAAGTCTCACTGGCTCCTCGAGCAGCGTATCAAGGGAAAAGAAGAGAGAGCTTCACAACTAAAGAAGAAAGTGGATGAGCAAAAGGCAAGTTTATTTCGATAGATCAATCATTCTTTTAGTTTTATACCATATTTATTATTTATGTGGCCTGTCTGAGCCAATCAAGTAAGCAAGGCATTCCAACTCTAAGCTTCTCTTGTTGCCACGTCTTCTTCTGCAATTATTAATGGTTACCTACAATGGGACAACCAACATGTTAAAAGTACTTTGTCAAGTAAACGTGATGTCATCTCTATGGAATGCTATAGTGGCTTTCAGTTCGGCTTGTCAGCGGTCAAACCAGTTTTTAAGGGAGGTTCTCTAGGTTAGCGTAGCCTCAGGCGCTGACAAGCCGAACTGAAAGCCACTATAGATCAGTCACTAAATACTAGGGGTGTCAACGATTACGATTAAATCGATTCGATTAATCGATTTTTTTAAAAATAATCGATTTTAAATTTTTGCATTTTTTTAAATTTAGTTTTCTTGATCTGCCGCCTATTACCCGCGAGAAACGTTCCCGTACGTTACGTTTTCCCGCCAAATACGCCGTGATAACCGCCGATTTAATGTCTTGCTCGCCCGTGAGATACGTTTCCATCAATTTCTAGCACGCGAGATTGTTCCCGATCCACATTTGATTGAAGCGACGTCGCAAAATACATCGTTCGTACCAGCCTTGCCTTGTCATCATGTGCGCATGCGCTGGCCGTGCAAGGTCGGAAGGAGTGGGCGGAGTTAAAGCTGCATTCTGTTTAAGCGTTCCACGCGGCGTAGTTGGCGCGGCAGTCAATAAACACAGTAAACGCACTCAACGCGCCTGAAACGCCGAGCAGTAGTTGCACCTTTACGTAACATGGCGTCTTGAGTGTGACAAAAGTGATTGCTCTGGTGTTGTGTTTCGGCCTAGGCCAAGAGTTTTTGACAACATGGCATCAAACAATTGAATTTGATCACAGCATTGATGCCAATTTCATCTCGTATGCTTTATCTACCCCGCCACTTCCTCTTGATTATGCTCCCGACTGTCTTCTTCGAGATTGTTGTGAGTGCTCAAGTCCCCGCCACGGCGCCGATGCGAACTCATGCCTTGCGCGGGCGATTCAAACTAACCGAAACCAGACCGAAGTTTGAAAGAAACTGGCTACTATACCGACATTGTACAAAACGATTAAAATCGATTAATAATCGATTATGGAGGTGAAAGTGAATTCGATTATCGATTATAATAATTTAATCGTTTGACATCCCTACTATATACTGTAACTTGACTGATATACTAAACATAGACTGGACCTTAAAGCATATCTTTATATTGCCTATCATTATGTCAAGTGTATAAAATGTTTGTATAAAGTGTATAAAATGTTTGTACATCATTAGGTTTGTTTGGTTTGCTACACGAACTTACACTTTACACTAGTGTAGGCTCAAAATGTCTAAAAAGCGTTTTCGTATTAAGTGTAGTGTAAAGTGTAGCCGTTTGGTTTGACTTCGTGTAGTGTAAAGTGTAGCATTTCTACACGAGCTCTAGGAGGTCATATAGAGTGTAGGTGTAGAAATTTAGGCGCAACATTTGAAGAGAAACAGCTTAAAACATGATGAATGACACATTCTTTCATTGACAATCCGATATAACTCCTAAAATCAATTAATAGTCTATAATTACGTATTAGAAACTGATTCGGAGTATTTTATTTATGTGGCACTATGTTTTGTGATGAGGGCAAATGCGTAGGGTACTCTAACCTCAATTAGGATAAGCACTATTGAAGTTAATATTCCAAATAGCTTTTCATCGTTCAGATAGTACACATTTTCTATCATTTTGACTCATTTAGTGCCTTCAACAGTACTGTTTGTTGTTTTATTATGTTTTTTAGTTTGACAGTTCGATGTGAGCGAATCTAGTGTAGAGTGTACTTGTAGCTTAAAAAACGTTTGGTTATCCTGGGTAAAGTGTAGTGTAATTTGATTTCAAGGCCTACACCTACAATACACAAGTCTACACTACACTAGGTAAACCAAACAAACCTATTGTGTGTAACTGATGCTTACAACTTATACTATCAATTTGTCTTGAGGATAGTGTACATAAAATCTATTGGCAGTTTTCTTGTAAAAGACTAGTCTTAACAGAGTATAGGACATGCGTTTTAGGCAAATTGCTGTTCGCTCGGCCAACTGACACCACAGGTGTCTGAAATTTTGAACATATGTCACAAATGTGGAATAATAGGGCTCTGCAGTAACACATTTTTAAATTTTGTTTTAAAATAATTTATAAAAATTAAATTAGTTTTCACGAATTTTGATTTTGTTAAAAACTCCAAAATTGACCATATTCGTGATTTTTTTCTGACTGATTAAGGCAAAATTTGGAAAATCTATGACCACAGGGCTGTCTATGTATGCTTTATTGACAACTTTGCAAAGTTTCATATACGTCGGATGCATCTTGGCCGAGCGAATAGCTATTTGCTAACAGCCAAATGTGTCCCATTCCCTCTTAACATAATACAAATAAGTCAATATATATATTTGATAGGCAACAAGCTCAATTATTTACAATGCTAATGCTAAAAAATTTAGAAATTATATATAATTCCACTCATGGGCAAGTACATTTTAAAATTGCCAGTTTTTGACACCCTACAGTTATGCCAGTTAGAAGACAGAAGTATGATGGCAGCTAAACGAAGAGCCAGTGTTGAGGCCGCCCACCACCAGAGAGAGTTGGAGACATCAATTTGGCGGTATAGTCTGGATCAACACCAAAAACAGAGACTAGAAAGAGCAGAATCTGTGAGAACAACTCAACGAGAGACCTATCGCAGAGTTAGTCCCCATCAAATTGATTATTTTATAACTATAAGTTAGGGGTGTGCAAATAGTGATTTTTCACTTCGAATGCAAATATCAAATAGTACACAGAAACAAGTCGAATATCAAATAATTGCCAAAACAATGCAGATTAACATGCTGTACACATAAAAATCAATATTTAGTAATTTTCAACTTTAATTTATGGTCTAATTCAGTGGATTAGGCCAATTTACCCTTACCCTTAGTCTAGGAGGGCCTAGCTAATAAGCTTAAGAAAGGTAGGCCTAGCTGTTGCTAAGAATGGCCTGCCTAGGTCTAAGAAAGGTTGGCCTAGGCCTACCATATGGACTTAGGGCTTGGTCCAGTAAGTAAGGACCTAGCTAGGGCCTGCCTAGGACAAGGCTTAAAAGTGGGAGGGGGGGGGGGGGGAATGGATATTTAAAGGCATACTTTGTATTAAGAGAACTTACAAATTAGGTAAGGGTAGGTCTATATCGCGTTTGTGAAATGTACAATTCCCAAATAGCACTTTTCTTCGCCGTAGACTTTGATGTGGACATATCAGTTTCGGGCGCAAGTCCTGCTTCTTCTTCATCTGTGAGAACGAGAGCCCTTGTCGGGATCTAACATGGGCGTTTGCCCCTCAAAACGCTTACGTTTCACAAAATTTAAAAAAAAAATGAAAATTCGAATACTTACTATTCGAGTTTTGAATCGAATACGAATAGCAAATTATTCGCGAATACTTCGAAAATTTTGAATATTCGCACACCCCTACTATAAGTATCTGAATGTAATTCCTATTTGCACTAAATTCACAATTCAGTTATAATAATTATGCTTAAACTTACTCTAGGCCTATATAGGTGGAACATAAAATTGTTTTAGCTGGTTTTCATTTACTTTTTATCTCAATCTGAGGTCAACGGTCTGAGGTCTAAGAAACTGGGCTATATTTGCAGCTTTGCTATTGGCCGGCATGTCATGACATGTATGAAAGCTCAATTCTCATTGGCTGGGTTTAAGGATTTAAGAGACACATTTTAGTCATCTCTGTTAAGAGGGTACGCTGAGCTTGGCTCAACTCAAATGCGTGCAAACAGGTGTTGATGATTTCTGCTGAACGGTTGGTAATATCATTACCAAATTTTGAATGGATGATAATAAAGTACTTTTATATTGATATCCGTAATTGGTTGCACAAAATAAGCGTTCAAGATCCATTGCGAGACATAAGTTCAAAACGTGAAAAAATGGGAAATCCAAAACATGGATTACAATTCTGGAAATTCCCACCAAACCGTTTATCTTGCGATAAAAACAAATTAACCTGCGCGTTCACATTGATTTAAACGTTGGGTTCCATTATGCAAATTTGAGTTAAAAAATCTGTTCCTTGGAATAAATTCCCAAGTTACCCAAAATTGAGTAAATTTTGGTGATTTCACTAAATTTTAATTCAAAATCAATGAATTAATTTAGGAATACGCATAATGGATAACATAGATTTATTCTTTATAAACGTTGGTGTGAAATTTGATAATGGTGTTATAAACCGTTTACCTAAAAAATCCAGAAAGCTGAGCGCTTAAACTCGCCTCCGTTCTAGCCTCAGCATACCCTCTTAAGTGTAAATCCTTAAACTAAAAGTCTTAAACCTTAGCACCATATTATATGAATGCTTGGTTCTTAAAGTTTATTCATAAATCTTAACTTAGTTGTAAACTGATCATAAATGGTCTACATTCCCCATTGCAAACCAGCCTTAATTTATGCACAAGACAGTACAATACTATGTTCAACACGTAGTCGATACAGTTATTGAGCGTGTTGACTTGTCTATATTCAAAGAAAATCCTATGCTTCACTTTTACTAGTATTAAGTTCTTACTGTGCCAAGCGCTTAGGAACTTCTACCTTCTGCCACAGAGAGTTGCCAGTGCCAACCGTGTTGAAGAACTAAAACATGAAGAGCGTTGGAAGCAAGTGCGGGAAGAAACCGAGTCTAGTTTACGAGACCTCAAAGAGTTCTGCCGTCTCAGAGAAACTAAAGCACACAAGAAGTACGACCATGTCTTGCAGACCAGAGAAATGCAGCTTAAAGAACAAACGTAAGCTCAGTTTGACTTAGCTGAATTAGGAGGCTTATTATTACTAGGAAAATGCCAAAGTCGTTGTTAGACAAGTGAGCGAGTCAGTACCCGGTAACATTTCATTTCCTCCCCCTACATAAGGCTGTATCCAGCATGGTTCTTCCTCCCAAGCCTATCATATAGGCTAGAGTGGCTCATTATGACTTTACAGTTGACGTGCCCTTATACCAACTCAAAACCCTCAACTTAAATGCAAATGTTTCCCGGATTCTCAACACATGACTCGCTCACTCGTCTAACAACGACTTTGGCGTTTTCCTATTCAAGTTGGCTAAGGCGCCTTAGGCATGCAAACATGATTTGATAAAAATGATTTGTTCATAAACAAAAAACATTGTCGTTAAATTAAATGTGACATTCTCAGACTATTTTTCATTTTTTTATTTATTGTGAGTATATAGTAGTAACTAGTAACTATATACTAGTTGTTGGAATAAAGAGTAGCGATATATATATATATATATTGTGAGTTTAAATTGTAACGGATTTTGCTCAAAATGTTAACTGCTTGCTATAGACTTGAACCGGATGTCTTTTTAAAATTTCAGCTCAATCTTTTTAGCCGTTTGGCCGTTCTGGAGCAAACTCACTCACTCACAAAAAAACAGATCTTGTGCCGTTTGACTTGCGTTGTAAGACTTAGTCGCTTCGCTCCCTTGTCCAATCATATCTCACTTCACTTCTAGCTTAATAAATAGTGTTCTTTGTTAGGCCTCCTGGAAGATATAGGTGCGATTATATGATCACATGAATTTAAAATGAAGTTTTTGCAGTTACATTAGGTGTCCTTTGTTTCCCCCAGTCAACCATTAAAAATTCAAGACAGCGTGCATTTTCTACATAACCAGTAGGTAGGTAGAGATAAAATACATGGAAGAAACTGAAAGGTAAGATAGGGCCTACCTTCATGAATTTAAATTAGCAAATATAAAATAAATACTAATCAGATTCATCTCATGTAAAATCCTAAAGTGGTCCCAGAATGTTAAGTTACGTTACGTTATGGTTATGTTTAGGGCTGCCCAACGATAAAAAAACATCATATCGATATCGTAAGGGGATATATCGATATTGTGATTCGATAATAGGGGTGTGCAGGATCCCAACATTTCGGGATCGGGATGGGAAATCACCTTCCCGATCCCGTTCCCGAAATAGTTTTTTTCCCGAAACTCGCCGGGATCGCGTCAAAAGTCGGGAAATTGAAATTCCCGCCTCTTCAGACTATATGAAAGCAGTTGGCAAGGTGCCCACTAGATCGCAGCATTTGCGCGTGCCTGCTTGATGCATTAGCATCCAGAGTGCAGTGCTTCAAAAATCGAAATATAGGTGGAACCAGATAAGCTGGCGGCCGTCAAGGTCAAGCAAGAGCACGGACGCCAACGTTGACAATTTACACACAACTGGCATTAGATAGGGCCTACCGTACTATTTGGTCATGTGATCGTGATATGTTATCACATAAATCAACATTTTATAAGCTGTGAATAAAGTAGTTCGTCCCACAGAGTCAGTATTTTAGCGAAATAATGATTTTTTTAAGTAATCACGATTACGAAAGTGTTTTTTTGCCTTGTTGGTAATGGTGTGTCCATAGTTCCAGCTGTTTATAATGCCAACCTCGCCAGATGTGATGTCAATGTTTAGGAGCATCAAAATGTTTTGATTTTATTCCTACACTTCATAAATAGTTTATTTTTAGAATATATTGGGCAAGGCTTGGCTTTAAAATGGTCATGTTTTTCTCCGAAAGCAGTTTTAGAGACCGTTATTTTATTTACTTTTTGCCGATCCTGTGGCCATAGCGCGTGGACGACAGTGCTGCGATCCCTCGGCGACCGCCACCTTATCTGGTTCCACCTATAACATTCGATTTTCGACCTGAAACAGCTGGGAAATAGGCCTCCACCAAATTAAATCACAATGACTTGATTTACAAATTGACTTTAGGCAAGGGCCTAGGTCCCTACTTGTATTTATATTTGTCTAAGCCTAGAGCCTAGGCCTACCCAAAATTAATTATTTGGTTAGAAAGAAAGGCCTGTGGTTTAGATAAGCCCATGGATGCTAGCCTAGGCAGGCTCTAGGATAAATGAATTTGGTAAGTTGAAAATTGTTAGTTTGTAGCCTAGGCCCTAGGCCTAGGTACAACTTACAACTAGCTAATTTGTAATTTGGTCTCTCTTCCCAGTTGGTCCTAGGCCTAGGCCTAACCTTCATGGCTAATCTAAAGCACAGGCCATTCTTTCTAACCTAATTATTACTAGGGCCCTAAGCCTATTCGTTTTGGGTAGGGCCTAGACCCTTCAAGTAGCTAGGCCTAGGCCCTTCAAGTAGGCCTAGCTAGGCCTAGGCCCAAGCCTAAAGTCAAATTGTGAGTCAATGTGATTAATTTGGTGATCCTTTGCAATTTTTGTACTTGATAAAGTGATATAAAGATGCTGCATTTAATTTCTTTATTTGTCGGAAAATTTCCCGATCCCGTCCCGATTCCCGGATTTTGTAATGTAAAATTCCCGATCCCGTCCCGAGTCTGAAAAATCCTTTCCCGCACACCCCTATTTGATAACAAACTTTTCAAATCAAGTTTCAATATCTTTTTTTTTTAAGCGTGTTATTACGTTCTTTGGGCGTAGCCAAGGCCCCGCCGGCAATGCAGACATGACACTGTCCGTCCCATGAAGAACGATCACAACAATACTTGCGGCGGCCCTGCAAAGAGATAGAAGCTAACTGACTTCTCTGTCTCTACCTCTCTCTCCCTGACTCTTGTCTGGACACTACTGTAGTGTAACAACTGAGCTGCCTCTTATGCTTTGCTGATATGAATGAGATTACACATGTGGTCTTGTTATCTTATCTCATAACATAAACAGAACAAAGCAGCAAGAGTATTGGCCCGAAGCCAAACTGACTATCAATATGTAGTTGGTGGAGGGGGAGGGGGGGGGGAGAGGAACAGCGCCGCTGCAGAACCATAACTCACTGCCACACCAAGCATTTCTTTTCTTGATTTATTTTAAAAAAAAAAAAAACGATATACATTTTCATATCGATATTAAATTTTTTTCTTCATATCGATATTGTATCGAATTATCGATATCGTTAGGCAGCCCTAGTTATGTTTATGTTTAGTTGATACATGAAAGAGGAATACTAGTTAGGTGTTAAAACTGTGATGTGTTATTTGTCGTTTTCAGTTTCGAGCGAGAGCTGAAATCCCTACAGGCACGTTCCTTCCAGCAAGAACTAGATCAAGGGTTGGAGAAATGGCAAGATCAGGTTCTCACACTCCAAGTGATGGCTACTCAGAGGGCTGGATACAACGCCTCGCGACAACGAGAGGTGAAGAAGCAGCGAGTCGAGGCAGAGAATAGGGCTCGAGAAGTTCACCATAGGAAACTAATGGAAAGGTTAGCACAGGCCTACCTAGGGGTAAACAATCTAAAGTTGATAACTTGTTTAGTTTAGATTGGAGAAGAGTTCACAGGCAAAGAAAGCATAGAGAACATAAAGCACAGCGTGAAGGGCTAGGGGTCACAACACTTTTCAATGACACAGCTAATTTTACTTTAGTTGTTTTGGTTTTATGTTAAGGTTTGTGCAAACTTTTAATTTTGATTTTGAACCAAACCTCCAGCATCTTACTTTCAAGATTTGCAAACGTCAAACTGAACCTTTCAAAAATGGATTAAATAAAGTCCAGTCCAAGTCCTGGCGCGTTGCAGTTGCGTGCACTAAAAATACATTGTAACTCCCAACAGTTTTTATTTGGTATTTTGGTAAACCTTTCAAAAGAGGTTTGGTTTAAACAATTCTAAAACCAGTTTGCACAATCTAATAATAAATCGAACATCATAACAGTCACTGACGGATATCTCAGTACTTTTTTCCCCTGCTGACAGTGTCATCTGGTCTTTTGTTCGAGTAGCTCAGTAGAGTTGAGTAAATGGTAGAGATGTTCAACGATATCGATATCGCAGAAAAATTGAGCCTATTTTCGATATTGATACCCCGCCATCATATCGGAAATACCGCGATATCGTAGCTTTATCATTCTCAATGTTAATGTCCCGCCGTGGTCTGCACTACACATTTCTGCAGTTCAACGGAACGCTCCTCCCACTTCTCCGCTTCGATCCCCGCCAGCGCCTAGCCAATACGCGCGCACCTCCCTCCAACCTCGCTCTCGATTCACGTAGCATGCTGCATGGGACTTCAGTCAAGCTGCTCCCGTGGTAGTGACAACATCGACGACGCGACCCGTTATCTTTACACGCTCCGAGTTCAAGCATATTCAAACAATTCGTTATGAGGTATTAAAAACATGTTTCAAGTAGATTCACTTGAAAATTTTGATGACAACTAATATAGTAATATCCCATCAATATCAAGCACACAAGACTAGCATTTAGGATCACGTATCAAAATTGTCATTTTCGCGGTTGAAAAAAATTCAATACCGGTATCGCGATATCGATATTACTTTTGAAATTACGATATCAGCAAAATTGCACCAATATCGATTCTGAAAAAAATATCGTTGAACATCTCTAGTAAATGGATGTTAATATTCTATATTTGATGTAGACTTACCAAAAAGTCCAAATAGACTAGGTATTTACTTAACTGTTGTTCACTGTTGTGTCTGCATCTATGTGATTAGATTTATTTAGTTGTCCTTTGTAAATAAGTTTTTTAACTGAATAGGATTGATGTTAAATAAATAAATATCTTCTGTTTAATCCGTGGTACCAGTTTTACAGGTCTATTGGTTCATTTCTGGTGATTGCAGAGTTTGCCGTGAGGATGAAGCTCGTATACAATATGTCCGTCAGTTGATCTCTCGTAAAGAAGACAAGATGAGAAGAATGGCCCGAGACAGAGACCTGGCCATACAAGAATCAAGAATCCAAGCACAAACCACGTCCGATCTCAGGGAACATTTGAGGTAAGAATACTATGCAGTGAATCTTTGCGTTTTATATCATATTTCCGTCTGATGCCGAGAATAGCTTGTCACATCACATATTTCAATTTTAAAGTTGAAATACCACAAAACTTTCAACATGCTTTTTTATTAGTAGGTATTTCTCTTAAGAAACGTGGCCATAGATAATACATGCCCCAATTCAGAGTACCAAGTAGATGTAGGGTTGTGTTAAGGTACTTAGTTGTGAAGATAGTGTGCATGAATATTTGATATTTGAGAGGTCTTAACAGATAAAACTTAAAACCCTAGGATTCACCAACTTAGAAAAAACTTTTATTATAATTGACAACGGCAAGTATGTATCTAACCTGCGATCTCACTTATCAGAGTCTGACGCGTTTCGTACGAGCTTCGCCTGACGATTCAACATAATAGGTATATTTTTATTTTATGAACAACAAAGTGCTAACGGAAGCAGGCTAAAGATATGACTCGAGTAATTTCAGCTAGTGTTATATTGGCGTGAGATAGGATCCAACAGCTTACCTTCGAAAAGTGATGGTGGCTGCTGAATTTCTTCATAAATACTAAATAGAGACATAAAAATATATACACAGAAACACAGAAACAACACAGAAAAAGATAGTAGTTTTACTTTTACAGTAAAACCTCTATTATCCAAGGTGGATGAGACTGGGTGCAGCTCGAATTATCGAAAAACTCGTATGATCGCGATTTTTTATTTATTTGCTCTCGTAGCATAGCCTGATATGGTAAAATGATATACATACCTTTAACCCTCCGTCACTCGCGTGGGGTTCTACAAACCCCAGGGTCTACATTCGACTCTGTTTCTCTGCATCAGACTGTTTTACCGACTCTAGATTCTCAGTACCTTCAAGTCACTCTATCTGTTAGCGAAATTTGTAACCCTCTAATCATTAGGGCTTTTAGTGTCGTTATATTGCCGGTCTAAACTTGGCTGGGGTTTCTGAAACCCCACGCGAGTGATCACGTTACAGTAACAGCATAGGGAAACTCAATGCTATTTTGGCTTAAATTTTGAAATTTTGGAATTTTGGAAAAATTCTTCTTGCAATTTACTAACTGGTTCATCTTTATTACTAAAAAGTGAAACAAAACTTAAAATTGCATTATTTGGACACCTTTTTTGAATATTTTGAAAATGTACATTTTTTAAATCTGAAAATTACAATAAAATAATATTTCATACAAAAAGGTACATTGGCATTTTATTTCCCTGTCCTCCCAGTAAAAACCACCTACATAGTAGTTCCACAAATCATATGAGCACAGACAGAAATATCCAAAACATCCTATTGCACTAATTACAGCCCAAAATAATTTGGGGTTTGACAAACCCCACGCGAGGGATGGTGTTAAGAAATTCCGCGCGAGTGACGGAGGGTTAAAAGAACATAAATAAACAGCCTCTTAGTGTGGCATTGGCTGCCCACAGCTTTGCTGATAGAATGAATGTGTTGTCTCCTTATCTTATCTCATAACATAAACAAATGCTTTGTTGATAGAATAAATGTGTGGTCCCATTATCTTATCTCATAATGTAAACAAAACAACTCTGCGAGAGTCTTGGCGGGAAGCCAATTGACTGACTAAAGTGAGGCGATACGTAATCTGTGGCTTGGGTGGAGAAGGGGGGGGGTGACGGTTATCCCCGCGTCTGTCATCGACTGGATGTCCTGATGCAATGTTTATTTCTTCATAATCATAGCCAGCCTCCATCATGTTGTCTTCAAGGCCATATTTTGTCTCTTACTCTCTCTCTCCTTCCCTCTCTTCTCTCTCGTCCGCCGTCTTTGAGCAAGGTCGCGGCGGCGGCGGCAAGCACTCACAAAGACACTGGCTCAACACTCTACGGCACCATACCCTTGACTCCTGCCCCAATCCCCCTTACAATTTACGCGCTGTGCAATTCTTACGTACACGTCATTGTAGTAAAAAGCATACTGCATGACATACGATTTAAAGAACATAACATTTCGGCCTAATTAAAAAAAGGAAAGGGTGCCTGAAACCAGCTTGGGTAACTCGGCATCTCGGTTAATCGGAGCTCGGATGGACGAGGTCTTACTGTAGTTAGTAGGGATGACATCGGGTACTCGGGTACCCGACTCCATTTTCAGGGAGTCGGGTAAAAAAAAAAAAAAAAAAAAAAATGTATGATAAATTGTATGAGAGTGCACTTGTTGTCTCGTTAGTCGTTATCTTATCTCAAAACGTAAACATAACAAATCAGCGAGAGTCTTGGCTGGGCCAAGAGACAAGCAAGCTAGTGATACCTAGCGGGTGGAGGGGGGGGGGGGAATGGCCGGACAGCGTTGTGCAACCCCACTGAAAATCAGTTATATAACTGAGTGGGTAGACTCATACAATTTATTTATTATTTATTTAACTAGAGTAGTGGGCTAAAAATAACTTTTGCTTAAGAAAATTAAAAAAAAAAAAAAAAATATTGCGGATCGGGGAGTTGACTCCTACCCGGTTCCCAAGGCTCCGGAGTTGACTCCAATATTTACTACCCGATGTCATCACTAGTAGTTAGTATAGTGGAGTCCGAGTGGAACATTCATAAATTTCATAAATAAATCAATAAATATTCATATTCAAATATGTTTCAATGGTAATTAACACTTGGTTAAACGTTTCCTGTAATAACGACTTTCCCCGCTATAATATCATCTTATTTTACTCCCTTCCCAATATAAGCTAATTCACATTACAACGTTTTAATACGTAATTTGGAAAGCAATAGAAAGAATTATTTTATTTTTATTCTTTTTTACATTAATGGGCTAACTTACATGGACATGGGTTGACTTAGTGTTAATAAATTTAAAACATTTATATCCACCAGTTTTGCTAGTAACAGAACAATGAAAAATACTAATGTTTTCAGGCGGACTCTATCACCAGAAACTTTCGACAGGAAAGTGGCTCGAGTTGCTCTCGAGATGAGAATCACCAGCCGTCCGCCGACAGCCAGTCCAACAATGAATCGATCTCATATCTTCCTAGGGTAAATGCTTAAACTCAACAATATTCCTCCGAATCCTTCCTATATCAAATAGTAATACTAATAATGGGTAAATTACTACCGGTAAATGTGTGCCCCCATCAATGCAGATTTCCAGCTATTGCAGGAGACCAATCAGAAAATACTTACACTTCTGGTGGTAACTGCAATCTGTGGTGAAGCAAGTACTGTACTATTAATAATTTGTGTAAATGTTTAGCCTGGTAGTATAACAATTTGGTTTGGATAGGCACCTTTCTTCTAAATGACTTCTAGTCCTTCATTATGTTTGAAACCACCTCTCCGGAAAGTGGGCAAGTAGCGAATTCGCCGAATAGCGATATACGTATTTGTCATGTGGTTCACAAAACTCCAAAGAAAAATAGTTTGTATGTTCAGTGGCAAAGCGTGGTCTTGAAGTTAGAGTAGACAAAAATCTAGGGTTGCCGTCGATAATCGAAATATCGATCGATTATCGATATCAGTAATATGATATGATAATCGATTCAAGTATTTTGATATGATATGATATGATTATCGATTTAAATAGTGACATCGATGTTTTCGCGGTTTACCATGCTTAAAAATGCCGCGCTGTCGTATCAACGCGCCGATTGGTTGTCGGAGTAGCTAATCGCTGCTCAAGTATAATGCCACGCCCACCGCCGCCAGTGCGCATGCGCTCGCAGCGCGATACAAGGCGATACGAAAACATCGCCCGGCCCGATTGCGATTTGCGATGTATTCAGTACGGCTCGACGTGTTGTGGCGTGAACTTCTCTAGCGTCAGTCTGCCCAATTATATTGAATTCGTGATGTTTCTTCCGTCCCAAACCCAAAGAAGATATTTGCCATTACTTCTGACGCTGCCTAACAAGATGAGTCAAGTGTGGCAGTTTTTTATTATTCAAAGAACGAGACGAGGAGGTTGGGAGGAGATAAGGCTGTGAGCTCGAATGTCGATGAGATCTCGCCACTATCTCTCGCTCGCTAGATGCGCGTACTGTTGGAACACGTAAACAGTGACACCCGATGCAAGTCAAGACGTATTAAAATATAGGCTGTGTAATTGAAATTCAGCCCTCAATTTTATTTTAAACATTCTAATCCTTAATGATCTATTGTATTAGTGTTACAATTTTGCGTTTTTCTGCTTCCTAGGCTCAATTTGGAATTTGATATGATAATCGATTTGGGTCTATGATATCGATATATTTCGATATGATAATCGATTCGATGCCTCCGATTATCGATCACGATTTTCACATCGAACGGCAACCCTACAAAAATCGTATTAGAGCAATTATTATATAAACGTTATCCCCCAGTTATAAACCTTGTTCTGTACCTTCTTTAACTTCAATATTATGGCTACCACATCTAGCATTATGTGTTCCGTGAGGGTTAAATCTAGGGCTGCCCAACAATTAAAAAACCATAGCGATATCGAAAGAGGATATATCGATGTCGTGATTTGATATCAAACTTTTCAAGTCGAGTGTTATTACGTTCTCCGGGCATGGTTAAGGCCGCCCGCCGGCAATGCAGACATGCCACTGTCGGTCCCAATCGAGAGAGGCTGATTCAAGTTTAAGATTTAAGGCCTAGACAACAGACATGTTATTGTTAATGGGACAGATGATTGACAGGTGAGGATAGTAGGATAATGGAAATGAAGAACAATAATAACACGTGCAAAACCCGAACGTGATTTTTATGTAACCCACAACCACAAAAATATGTGGGGCCGTGCAAGTACCACCAAATTAATCATTATTTGCTAGATAAAACCATATTTTTCTATTTCCTTTCACAAAACCCAACATTGTTATTATGACAAGCCAATAACTTCAGTGTTTTCTTAATTAAATAGTAGGCTACAAGCTAAAATAAAAACGACATACGTACATAAATTATTGTTTCTTTTAGATTGTCTGCAGGAGCGTTCTTATTAGTTTGATAAAAAAATGGTGACCTTGTTTGCATATTGGAATACCTTATGCATTATTATATATTATATCACAGGTTTGTAATGCAAAGAATACAAAAATAAAATAATTTACACGGACCTCTATGCATGAGATATGTTGCTAGTTGCTTACTTTCCGGAGTTGTTTGCCTATATTTTGTCTGGTAAGTGAACGGCTATTATTACTTGTGAGTGAAGAAGAACACTTTCTAGGGATTTTAAATGTGGGAAGTTTAACCGCAAGCTATTCTTTGTACTATGTCATTGTCATTGAAGAACAAAACCTAAAGAACATAATCAAAAAGTCAAAGCCTTGTCGTGCAATTCTATAGCAGCATAGTAGTACTAGTACTAGTTGTATCTTTATTTAATTTTATGAATTTTGTAAATTTTGTTCATTATGATTTATATATTGAAATTTTTAATTCTAAAGCAGATGGTTACAAATGTATTTATTTACTATTTATTTGATATAGATATCTACAAATACTAGATAGATATTGTTTTATTTACTTGACAAAATATACCATAAACAAATTCAATACAGTAACATTTTATTTTATTTTGAAGATTGACCATTTGTATTAAATTAATCGATTGATGACTAATATAGAGATAAGTGTAATTTTATTACTGAAAGGCCTAAACCTGATAAATACTTACAGAATCATTACACGCCTAAAGGCAGAAGGCCTATCTGGCAATTACCTGCGTCAGCCTACATGTAAATATATATTCACCAAGTTTGTGCTAACTGGGACTTGAACCCAGAACCTCCTGCCTTGTTCTCAACCTATTATCGTGATTCGTGCAAAGTAGCTGCTGGACTTTCTCGACGCTTGCATATTGTTACTAGGTAATGTATACTAGGCGTCAGAAGTAAATCAATGCTCATATTTTACCGACACCACTGACACTCACTCGGCAAATCTCAGATTTGTTCTAAAAGGCAACTTTGAAGTCACACTAAGCTAACACCCAGCGGATGGGCAAGGAGTAGATGGCTTGCCCTATTTATTTCACTAGAAAAACTGGCCCTAATTGATTTCTACACTAGAAATGAAATAAGCCTGCGCTAAGGTTATGCAGTGTTTGGTGAATCCATTAATACATAGGTACAAACCTTGTCCTAATATTAACTACGCCCAGGGCCCGCTGTTCTTGTTTAGGCCCAATAGGCCAACTGCTTAAGTAAAATAGGTCCGCCATGTTTTTCTTACGGCCTGTTAGATGACGTCTTTAAGTGGTGGCTGTATTAATATAACGACACCAGAACAAATCAAATATTCACAAGTAGGGTGACCAGACGTCCCGGAAATTCCAGGACAGTCCCGTTTTTTCGATAATGTGTCCCGGTGTCCCCAAAAAAGTTTTTGGGGACACTGTTTTGTCCCGGAATTTGAAAATGCCCGTGTTTCAGCAATCTTACCTATACGCCAGTGGAGTTTGTATTGCTCTCGTTGGCAATGCCTCGTCTCTACGTCTACTAGTCGAGCCGGACGCGTGTTGGGCCTCGTCAGTCAGTGCCTGACCTTGAGTGGGGTGTGTCACAGTGCAGTGCATCGGAGAAGAACGTGTGGTTTTTGTTTCTGATACAATTGCAGTGTAGGTGGTGTTATTGTGATGGGTAAACGAAAATGTGTTACGACGATTTGCGAAAAGAATACGCATTTCTAGCTCGCTGTGATGAAAGTAATAGCAAGTTAAATGTACTCTCTGTCACGCGGCATTTTGAAACGAACACGGTGGTCTCAGAAATAAATGCCTTGTGGACGGACAATAAAAATAGGCTAAAAGTCAATACAATAAAAGCAATTTCAATTGTGAAATCAATCATTGTGGGTGTGTTGACGTGTCTTGTACGGACTTTTATAGCCTTTTGCTAAAAAATATAAAATTATTGAAGTCGATTCATTCATCAGATAAGTACAAGCACAGTGATTCTTCTACTCCACTATGCGACACTGATGCAAGCGACAGTCTGACCTTGGAGCCTAAGGTTCAGGCATCTACGTCGTCACAGTTTGCTTGAAACCCATCTTTGCGTGAAACGATGCAGTGCGGGATGGGTTTTCGCATTCTTTCTACCCGTTAGTCAACACAAAAAAACTTGTTGTAAACTTAGTTCTTAATAATCTTGACTGTAAAATTAAGGTAAATAAAATCAATAACACACATTTAAAACGTTGTAAAACTGCTGTTACGTAGCTTTTAGGGCAATCTGAAAATGTACCCACTCCCAATGTGCCCTATGACCTTGTCCCGGATTTTTAATTTCAAAATATGGTCACCCTATCACAAGCAAAGTCAATAACGGTAGGTATCTTCTAGACCCCTTGATTTACATCTATCGCGGCTGTATACATGATTAGTAACAATTTTAGTAATTTACTACTTCCCCCAAAAGGAAGGTATTAACAATAGGTACCGGTACATAAATAGTAAATACTAGCTTTTTTAAGTATGTAAAATACAACCGGGATATTGCATGTAGTACAACATGCCGGGACTGGGTACTATCTTACCCAGTACGTGTTATCATGAGCGGTTGCTATTAGTAATCTTATTGATTTTATTTTAATTGTTACGTATTGGTTTCCATACAAGTGCATTGATGTTCTTGCAGAAGCGCGGTGCAGGCCAGTTACTAGACAACTTCTACTTTGTGCTAGTTATAATTAAATTTGACACGATCCGAGTGCCTCCCTTAAACATAGGCCTAGGTTTGCTGGTGCTTACTACATTTATTGTTTATTTACGAATTCACTTTGATGTGAAAATAAAAATATTGATATTTCAGTAAAAGTAAAATACATGACTGATTCTTGGCATGTGTAACACCCTGCTCATACCCATGGCTCTTATTTAGAGTCTAAGCCTACATTCCAAGATTCTAATTTGTGATTGGGGCACATAATTGGTTAACTACTATAGTTACTGTAACATCAGTGGCATAGGAATAGGGGGTGCAAGGGGTGCAGTTGCACCTGAGCCCTCAAGGGCAGTGGATAAAAGGGGGGGGGGAGAGAGACAATTGCACTCACCATGACTCTTTAAAAATAAAATATTTCATATTAGGCATAGGCCCTATTCCATAATAATATTTTATTTTATCGTGCAAACCTCTTAAATGTGTCTGCTAGGCCTATGCTAAATTGAAAACAAGATCAAATGTTAATATGTTGCCATGTATGTTGTGAATTGTAAGCTCGACATGACGACAGAACAAATTGACGCACACAAACTACATTGTTTCGGTATTGCATTCAGTCCACCACTTTTTCTAAAATGCACTTTAAAAACCTGATTTTCAAAAAATTTCAAAAAAATTCACCTGCGGCGCTATATTTATGGACGGCTCTGCCCCCCATGCCACGTCCCTTCCCACGGATATACATTCAGGTGCGATCCGTGCGAATTGTCCCCTCCCCCCCCCCATAATATGTCCTAGATATTTCACTGGGGCAAGGAAGCCCATTGAACAGCCTTGCACCCTGGCCTTTGAATTCCTAGCTATGCCACTGTAACAGTGTGCTGTATATAGTATCTAGATGATGATGACTTATGTCTCTATTAAAGCACCAAGGCTATTCAAGACGATCTGTATTCTGGTTATCTGGTTTGTTAAATGTATATGTATTATTATTTTTCTGTTGTCTTCATGTCGTATATTCTGTTGGTCTGTACACCCGGGGACAAAAGTAAACAAACATGTCTTGGGAGGACTGGTGTACGTTGTAACTCAGTCATTCATAGGTTGTATCAAAATTTAAAAAATAACAAGCTTAATGCAATAGACTGTAAACCCTGTAGTATAGGCAAAGATTAGTCATGTGGGTAATCTTTGGTATAGGGTTTAAGCATTTTACCCTCGATATAGCCTAGTATTTACTTCCGTCCGTGGGTGTACTTGTTTACTATCTTATGCTGTACCTATATATTGTAGGCCTACAACTGTTAATAAGATATTTATGTAAAATATTATGCCTTTTGTTAATTTGTTTTTTACAAAATACTGTTGGTTTCGTTATGACTGTGGTGGCTGGTGTTACTATTAATTAAAAAGGTATTTAAAAAGTGATTGTGTAATGTTGTGTTACTTTTTCTCTACATAATACCTATTTAAGTTGGCAACAGGTACCCATATCTTTTAGGCCTGACTGGTGAAGGTATTACTTAGTATTATTAAGGTATTATTGTCAGAAGTAAAGGAACTAAGAAGATCCTTTAAACATTACCGAACTAAAAATAAATACGTAGGCTTAACAGTAGCAATATTGTATTTACTAGGAAGCTTCGCAAACGCTTTTTTTTGTCGCGTTGATGGTTGATGAGCTTTTTTGTAAATTTTTAGTTTGCGTAGGACCACTTTTCCTTTGCAAGTGTTTTTTGAATGCATTGTAGGTGATTGTTGTCAAGTTTCTATTGTTACTTGTTAATTGTTATTATAAACCTAAAAAAACTCATATTAAAACCTTTATTCTATGGATTCTGGCTAACTTTTTAAACTTGTAAACTTGTAACTTGTAGTACGATATTCATGAGAAATATTTCTTGGATTGTACCCAAAAACGTGGCAGGTCTAAGTTCAGAGATTTCGAAGGTCCCCTCCAATTTTCATCAAGATCGCATATGCCGTTTGCCCGGTAGAGAGCAAACAAACAGACAGGGGAAAAAAACAAAAATCATTGGAGCTAAATTTTTTGAGGGGTCAGTGAAATTGAAGTCTTTGCTTTGCTCATCCAATAATTCTAAACAAATATTCACATGGAACCCCCTATTAATTGTTTTAACTCGCGCAACTAGCAAAACAAAATTATTCCTGCCCGGTTATTTTATCACGCGCTCAGCTTGCTCGCGCCACAAGTTCTAGCGGTGTTGATACAGCGATTTGGGGGTGGGGGGAGATGCAGCTCCGCAAAACAAAACGCATGGGATGGGCAAAGTAACTGCCTGTCTATCCCAATGGGACCATATTTCCATTGGAAGGATGGACAACTCAAAACCAACAATGCTGGTTTTCTTCAATAGTCTTACTTCAATAACTAAGACATGCTGTATCAGGTAGATTCCACAAGGTATTCATTACAGTGCGGTGAGGTAAGTTACAAAATAAGAGATTCCATTTACAGAAATGAACTTCTATAGTCATAGATTCTCGAAAAATAAAAGGTACTGTGGCATTCTTATGGGAACCACTTCCCGGTAAAGTAAGCATTAAATTAAAAGAGCTGCTGTAGACCTTCGTTAATTTAACTAGTTACTAGGTATCAAGGTTCAAATTTGAAATTTCTGTTTAATTTAAATCAAACTACTATAATGGAGTTCACATCGGCTGTTCAGTGGGCAACAAATTTTTTTTCATTTTGTAAAACCCTTAGAATAGTCAAGCGGATTAAAGGAAAATACAAGAACAATTAGGGGTTTTGTGGTAGAGGGCAGAATTTTGGATTGTATACTCAGAACAACATTATAAAAATTGCCTCGAGGAGCCATGAAAAAATCCATCCGGTTAAGGGGGTGGAAGGGGGTGAAAAAATGGCATTTTTCAAATATAAAAAAATTCAAAAATCAAACTAAATTTGATCCTAAGATTACAAAATTATTACATATTGTAGATAAAAGTCCAAATTTTAATAAAAAAAATATATATCGCCATATATGTATATATAACCAGATTTTGCACCCTTTGTCTATTTTTCGCAAATTTACCCACTCTGCTGGGAGGATTAGCCTATCAGTTACGGGTTAAGTGATAGGGCCGTGAATTTTGTCTAAAACACTCAGAAGAATGATCTCAAAAAATTGGCCCGAGGAGCCCTCAAAAAAGTTGCTTGCTTATAGGAGAAAGGGGGGGTGTACTAAAAGGGGTTGATAAAACTAAAATAAAGAAATCCGTATTCAAATATTATATTTACAAACGCCATATTAATGTGTATTGTAGATTAAGGTCTAAACTTTAATTTAAAAAATTAAAATTTCACCATATATGTAAATCTGGTCAGATTATGCGCCCTTTTCCCATTTTCATAAATTTCCTCAATATTACGAAAGTGTATCGTGCGACCACTCTTTTTGTCACAAATTCTCCTAATATTACGAATTAGGACGAAAACAAGATTTTGTGATGCTTTGGGTACATTTTTCTCAATGGACTTTGATCTCATTTTAACAAATTCACTCAATTTTAACGAAAGTGTATCGTGTTGACCACTCGTTTTGTTCAAAATTATGCCTATTATAAGAAAAATTATAAAAAAAAGTTTTTTAACACCTTAGGTACAGTTTCACTCAATGGGACTTTGACCCCATTTTCAAAAGTATGTATGACAAAGTGTATGACAAAATCTTATTTCGTCCTAATTCGTATTATTAGGATAATTTGAGACAAAACGAGTCATCACATGATAGACTTTAGTTAATATTGAGTAAACTTTTGAAAATGGGGTCAAAGTCCATTGAGTGAAACTGTACCTAAGGTGTTAAAAAACTTTTTTCGATAATTTTCTTATTAAAGGCATAATTTGAACAAAACGAGTGGTCACACGACACACTTTCGTAATATTGAGGAAATTTATGAAAATGGGAAAAGGGCGCATAATTTGATCAGATTTACATATATGGTGAAATTTTAATTTTCAAATTAAAGTTTAGACCTTAATCTACAATACACATTAATTTAGCGTTCTAAATAAAATATTTGAATACGGATTTCTTTATTTTAGTTTTATCAACCCCTTTTAGTACACCCCTCTTTCTCCTTTAAGCAAGCAACTTTTTTGAGGGCTCCTCGGGCCAATTTTTTGAGATCATTCTTCTGAGTGTTTTAGACAAAATTCACAGCCCTATCACTTAACCCGTAACTGGTAGGCTAATCCTCCCAGCACAGTGGGTAAATTTGTGAAAAAAGACAAAGGGTGCAAAATCTGGTTAGATACACATACTAATATGGTGATATATATTTTTTTAATGAAAATTTGGACTTTTATCTACAATATGTAATAATTTTGTAATCTTAGGATCAAATTTAGTTTGATTTTTGATTTTTTTTTATATTTGAAAAATGCCATTTTTTCACCCCTTCCACCCCTTAACCGGATGGATTTTTTCATGGCTCCTCGAGGCAATTTTCTTATAATGTTGTTCTGAGTATACAGTCCAAAATTCAGCCCTCTACCACAAAACCCCTAATTGTTAGGCTAATCCGCCTAGCTAGAAAGGGTTCCAACTGAACAATGCTTCGGAGTGCTTGGTAGCAAAGTGAACCCCATTGTGCAAAAGACAAATACCATGCTAAACTAAAAGTGTAGTTGATAAGCCTTATCTCTATTTTAATAAATTCATTGTCTTATTTGCATTTTTCTAAGCATTTTCGTTTTTTGGCGAAGGTTTATCTTCGTTTTTAAGGAAATATCCGATTAATCATATCAAAAGGTTATCTTATTTTTTTTGCAATTCCGCTTAGAATTGAGCTACAATTTTGATTCAAAAACATTTTAGGTCTTGTTTTGACTTGATGAATTGAATAAACTATACATTTAATCAGTAAATGAAAAAAATAACACGATTTTACTATCACTTATATACAAGAGATTCCACACCTGTCATCCCATTTCATATTGGATTTTAAATTGTAAACCTGGGTAAATGGTTGTAAAATACCTCTATTATATTCGTCATGCGCCTCTCCATCCTTTCAACTTCAACAAATTCTTTTTGAAAGGGTTGTTTTTTGGCAAATGTATAAATTAATGTATTGTGTAAAACTCAATCACTGGCCAGTAATGTAACTAATATTATTTCAATCTTATCATATAATTATTGATGAGTCGAGTAAAAATTATACTACACACACTGTCTAGCCTGCCTTTTTCCGGTCATTTGAGTTTTTGAAAGGCGATTTTAGCATCAGTTTCATTCAAAAGTGTGTATTGAATATTCGACGAATTACAGAATAATAACTAATTATTAACTTGACTAGAGGAGTAGCGGTATGCTACACGAATGAGTAAGTACCCTTCAATAGTTTATAAGCCACTGCCGAACCCATGGGTTGATTTCATATTACTGTTGTCCTGCGTTCCACTTTCGAATCCAGGATGTTCTTTACCGTTATCCATGTGTATATACAGGCACATAATAATTTAATTTAGTTGTCCTTTGTAAATCAGTTTTATAACTGCATAGGATAGACGTAAAATAAGTAAATACGTTTCCAAGTTATTTTGCGAACAAATCTTAATATTGGTTAAAATTAAAATAAAAAACACCCACAGAACACGCTTTTGACAAGGAAATGATTATTACATACGTTATTATTATGAAAAGATTAAAATTACCTTGTTATAATGCAATGGCATATACATTATACATGATTGAATTTAGTACCTTTTCTCGAGTTGGAATTTAAATGAAGACGGGCTAAGTGGCTGACAGCAGTAAACCAATATCTATTGAAACCTTTGTCAACCTTTTAGCTATGATTGGCAACATTAGGGGTCTTGAAAAAGACCAATGTCAAGTGTGGCCCTAGGTTCCTCCACTGAATTGTTGGCGTGAATGCCATTATAGTGATGAAATTACTACAGAGGCTTTAGGTTTATGTTGGACCTAATGTACAATTCTCTTTCCGTTTAAGGCTATTGTACCATCTCTGGCCGATAATTTGAAAGTTGAAGAAACATGGCTGAAAAGTTTTCTGAATGAAAGAGGGCCGTACTTAAAACTGAAAAAATAAATATATATTTTTGGGGGAGCGGGACATAACCTCACTATCGGCCATTATATGTCGTTTTTTGACAATAGTGTAGCCAGTTACGCTAGTGCAAAATTAAATTAAGTGAATCGGTTTTCTGGATATAGTTTCTTAACGCCTTTAGCTACAACTTCAACTATAAGGATACATAGATTTCTGAAATAACAGTTAGTGTACGATTTATTTTATCAAACGGTACAAATACGAGTTTTTTTTTAGTTTTGTATAATGTGGCAAAAAAAATCGTGCACCAACTGTTATTTCAGAAATCTATTTCTCCTTATAGTTGAAGTTGTAGCTAAAGGTGTTAAAGAAAACCGATTACAAAATTTAATTTTTGCACTAGCATAACTGGCTACAGTCTACACTATTGTCAAAAAAACAACATATAATAGCCAATAGTGAGTTTATGTCCCGACCAAAAAAAAAAAAAAAATGGCTGTTTTATTAACCCCTTAGCTGTTTATGCCGTGTATATACGTCCATGCGAAACGGCATCCGTACTGTGCATGTCGTAAATATACGCGCCGCAACACTTCCCACTTCGTGTGTCTGTGCATGCCGTATATATACGCGTATTATCGCCAGCAGCAGGACGTCTTCATTCTAGTGATTTTCGTTCTGTTATGTTGGTGGTAGATGATCAATTTTGCGAGCTATCCTAACGGGAATAGGAGCCTATTGCTTCATCTGTGCATAGTGGCGTCGCGTAAGGGCTGTTTATATATTCATTACATGTCTGTTATTTTAGATTCAGATATAGTTTGGAGGGTGAACTGAATGATTTAATTAATTACAGTGATGATACAAAAAAAATAATTGAGATACTTGCAAATATGGCAAAGTAATGATAGTTTCAACTCAAGTATAAATAAGGGCATTTAACCTTAAAATAAATACACAGGGAAAGAACAACTTCTGAAAATAAATTGCACAGCTAAGGGGTTAAAGTTACTCTTTCATTCAGCTAACTTTCATGGGACTTCCAAGGTTTTGACCCTACCCTGATTTCAATAGCCTTAAAGTCACTTTATAGGGTCCCTTGGAATTTTGAATTCAAGGCAATAGGTACCCTCCAATTCAAAAGTGTTACCACTTAACCATATATTTTATAGTAGGGGCCTAAATATGCCCTAATCTATTGGTGAAGTTTTTAATTTCAAATGATGAATAACAACTAATTTGGCCATGCATTAATAAATACACATTTCCGAGTTGTATTGTGGCTGAACAGCATGCTAAAATTACAAAACTGGACTTATTACAATTAGGAAAAGGCCAATTGGCTAGTTGAGTATGATTGGAGAAGGGTTGACAGGTTGGGAAAGCATAGAGAACATAAAGAACATAAAACCCAGCCTGAAGGGCTGGGGGCGACAAAACGTTTCACCTGCTGATGACAACTACAGCTAATTTAAAGTTTGTTGGATGAGCAAAGCAAAGACTTCAATTTCACCGGCCCCAAAAAACTTTAGCTCGGGTGTTTTTTGTTTGTTTTTGTTTGTTTGTTTGTTTTTCTGTCTGTTTGTTCGCTCTCTACCGGGCAAACGGCATATGCGATCTGGATGAAAATTGGAGAGGATCTTCGAAATCTCTGAACTTAGACTTGCTACGTTTTGGGTACAATCGAAGAAATATTTCTCATGAATATCGTACTTTTACGATTTTTTTTAAATTTTAAGTGCGATTATTTTCGTGACTTTTGGGCCATTCTGACCAAACGGGCGGGGCTACAACGTTCATATTTCACACAGACAGGTTATGGTGATGTAGTACCTTTTGAAAGAAAGAGTTGAAAAAATTATCTAGAATCCATAGAAATAAATGTTTTAATATAAGTTTTTTGAGGAACATAATAACAATTAACAAGTAAGTATAGAAACTTGACAACAATCACCTACAATGCGTTCAAAAAGCATTTGCAAAATGAAAGACATCCCACGCAAACTAAAACCTTACAAAAAAGCTCATCCATCAACGCGACAAAAAAAAGCGCTTGCGAAGCGGCCTAGTTACCTTAATCCAAGACGCGTTTCGTCCTTCTGGGA
The DNA here is from genome assembly GCA_024449915.1 of Sweltsa coloradensis. Classification (NCBI taxonomy): domain Eukaryota; kingdom Metazoa; phylum Arthropoda; class Insecta; order Plecoptera; family Chloroperlidae; genus Sweltsa; species Sweltsa coloradensis. The sequence goes on from JAMZAV010005636.1 coordinate 26,643, forward strand.
CTCTTCAGGCGGATGGTGGCCACTAAAAATCAGCTAACTACATGCAAACAAAACTCACAACACATAACCAAACCTGTGGTAAGGCCACGCAAGAAGTAAATTCTGCATGCATGTTGTCATCATCAGCAAGGTTACTTCACACACCATTCATACTGGGGCACACAGTCAGCACAGACATGTAAGGGGGCTTCCCTCCCAACTCTGGTGCTCGGGAGACAAGAATCCATGACTTACCCTGGATTCGAACCAGGACCCTTGGCAACAAGAGAAAAGCTGCCCCTCCTGCTGTTGCTGGGCAACGGTGCCTCTTCATTCATTAAAAGAGAAAAGGTTAGAGATAGGAAGGGTGGAAAGTCATAACACAGCACAAACCAGAGAGGGGCTTCCCTCCCTTTTCAAATGATTTCCCTTTTTTTGGTTATGGTGTGTGAGTTTTGTTTGCATGTAGTTAGCTGATTTTTAGTGACCACCATCCGCCTGATGAGTCCAAGAAGGACGAAACACGTCGTGGATTAAGGTAACAAACAACTTTAAAATTAGCTGCAGTTGTCATCAGCAGGTGAAAAGTTTTGTCGCCCCAGCCCTTCAGGCTGCGTTTTATGTTCTTTATGTTCTCTATGTTTTCAAAACTGGACTTATGTTACACTTACAGGAATGATGGGCGAGTATGTCACTAAAGGATATTTATCGTTTACCAGAATCCTCCCAAGGTCCCAGGGCATAAATTATGTCACTACCAGTACTGTATGTGTTGTTTTCCAGTGTCCTCATTTACATTATTATTATGTCATCAACATCATGCATCTAGCCATCCAGTAGAGACTTGCCTCACTTTTGTTACTGTCCGTGTCCATGCCACATACATTCTACAAAATAGTGAAATACTGTTTGACTATCTTTTCCCCTAGTATAGTGAACCATTTTTAAACTCAGTAAATTCTTGCATGTGTAGTGGATCTCCCTGCATTCGGTACATTCCCAAACAATTGTGTTAGTGCTGTTTTCATAAGAAATATTAAATAAATACATACTTTGGTTGTACCCAAATTCATAGCAAGTCAAAGATTCCTGATCGGAGTTATGGTTTTACTGTAGAGATCTAACAGACATACCAAAAACACATACAAAAACAAGTTTTTCAAAGTATCCAAATTCGAAACTATACCAGACATTTTTCCTGACCGCGATTAAAATTTTCATGGGGGAAATATACCAGACATTTTTCCGGACTACGATTAAAATTTTTATGAGCATCCGTACCTCAATAGAAATTACTTGCCAACTCCTGCTTTAAACAATGTGCATTATTTTGTTAAAGCTACTAGCAAGTAGCAAAGCAACACACTACTACAACAATGAAACAAACTATTTGAACTGAAGAACAAACCAAGTACTAGTAACACAACAAAATTAGTGAATAGATTTTTTTATAAATTGAACATAAATGTAGGCCCTACAAAACATGGCTTCTTTATGGAAATGAAGAACGTCTGGCTGTGGAAAGTGGAAGCTACCCATTAGTTGAAATGTGTGACTGTTTGTTAAATTGACAAACATCACAAACTTCAAATGAAATTTAACAAAAACATTGACCCTATCACAACAAGATTCAAATTACTGTTTGGGTCTTGTTCAGATTCAGCTACCCCATTAACATTGTTTCTCTTAGTACCTATGCCTAGGTATTAGTTCTTCAATAATTAGCAGTTGCCTGTAGGTAGGTAATTAATTATTAATTAATAATAAATATAGGCCTCCATTGAGTAAGATAAAGTTTAACTTTTATTTGGTCTGGACCAGTTCATTTTATCATTATAAAATTATTAATAAAAATTAAAAAGTAAAAACCCACACAATATTTTGGCTTTTTTTCTCTACGGCTACTTAATAGTATAATATTCAGTATTCAGTATTTTTCAAACATAACTGGGTTAAAGTTAAAAAATAAAAGTTAAACTTAAATCATTACCTACAACCAGTTAAGAGAAGAGTGTCTTAAATCAGTGGTTCTCAACCGGTGGGTCGCGACCCCCCAGTGGGTCGCGAGAATGTTCAAGTGGGTCGCGATGGAAGTAAGGGTTTTGGTTTATTTGTCTGTGCGGAGTCAATAGAGAGATGTCTGGTGTGCCGTTCGTCCGGTCGATGTTATTTTTTTTTCTTTTTTTCTTTCTTTTTGTGGGTCAATGGACAGTAAGAACACAGGTTGCAATTATTTCATTTCTAAAGGAAACTGGGTTCAGGACTTCCAGGTGGATGGGTAGAGCAGTTGAGATGTCTCTCTTTCAAAGATTCACCCATTCTTCTTCAAAAAACAAAAATGTTGGTGTCCTCTCTTCTTTGCAGTCCTTGTTTGTAGATTATTTTGTCGATTGTTAGTCATGGGCTGTTCTAGTGAATAACCCCCTCCCCCTCCCCGCCACTAACCATTTAAAAGCCCAAGTTTTTACTTGGTATGTACAAACATCACAGTAGTTATTTCTGAAACATCAGAGGAATTCAGTTGATATTTTAACGGGAGTGACAACAACCGTGAACATATTGAGTTATTTCGGGGTTTACCTAGCAAAAGCGTAAAGACAGTGAATCGGTGACGGAATTAAAAAACAAAAAAAGTAAAACAATTAAAAGTGTTAAAAATAGGAAATACGAGTACAGTTTCAAGTGACGGTCAGCTGTCTTTGTGTGTTGTTTGTGGTAAAACACTCAGCAATGAGTCTATGATCGAAAACTCGTTGATGAGTGTCAGCCTCAAGCTCACCACTAACCACATCAACAAATTTTTAAGTCAATAACTTCAATATTATTTGCATCATATTAATCTTTATTTTTTTACTACAATTAAAAAGTTAAAAAAGTCCGCCCCAACGGGAATCGAACCACGGATCTCCCGCATTCCAGACAGGCGTCTTAAACCACTAGACCATCAGGACGGGTACATTTTAATCTCTGAATTGTATTTGGGCATTATACATCTGAATGGATGGAACAGTACTGCAACGAAAAACTGTTGCCTTTGAACTGACCACCAAACATTAATTATAATGTCATTACCTTACGCAGGTATGAGCGAGGGTTTATTTCTCGATTTGTTTAGTCGGGAAACACTCCCGTAGGTGTAAATGTTATTATGCAACTACAATTCAGAGCTTAAAATGTACCCGTCCTGATGGTCTAGTGGTTAAGACGCCTGTCTGGAATGTGGGAGATCCGTGGTTCGATTCAGGTTGGGGCAGACTTTTTTAATTTCTGAATTGTAGTAAATAATAACATTTACACCTACGGGAGTTTTTTCCCGACTAACCAAATCGAAAAATATTAATCTTTATTGTCATTATTGCTATTATAATTATATTTATTGGATGAGCGTAGCGAAGATTCCATTTCATACACTGGAGAAAAAAATCCGGAATGTTTTTTTTTTTTTCTTTCTTTCTTTCTTTCTTTTTTTTTGTATTTTTGTCTGTCTGTTAACACGATTCCGGCTAAAACCGATACTCCGATTGCGATGAAATTTAATATATGCCTTCGAAATCTCTGAACTAAGAACTGCCCCCTTTTTGAGCGCAATCGAAAAAAGTTATTTATCATGAAAATCGCAATTTTACGATTTTTTTAAAATTTCTTCGACTTATAACACCTACATGCTTTATTCGATTGTAATGATTTTTTCACAGAACCTTAATTTTATGAATTGATATATTCGTGTGAAATTTGAGCATAATCAAAAAATTATTTCTCATGAAATCGCAATTTTACGATTTTTTTTCTTTTTAAAATTACGATAAAATTAAAAAAATCAAAAATTAAAGTTTATTTTTTTATTTAATTTTAATAATTTTTTATTTTTTTAAATATTTTTTTAATTTAATTTTTTTTAGTAATGATTTTTTTCACAGACAAACAGAAAATCCGCATAACACATGGCAGCTCAATGCACAAATTTCGCTCATCCAACAACGCGGCGGGACTTAAGCGTTTTCCTAGTTAAATTATTATTGTTATTAGTGGTGGTAATTGGTAATTATTTGAAAATGTACTAACAGATATCAGTAAATAAGCACAAATTGTCTTATTAACTTGAAATTTGCAAAATATTGCCTAAAAGCGGGATGTAAAACAAAAATAGTTAATAGTGACACCGTACGATTTTTTTAAATTGACACTAGTTTGAAAAGTACGCCTTAAAATAAGTGATTGGGTCGCACATAATATGGAAGCTTCCAAGGGGGTCGTCGGACCTAAAAGGTTAAGAACCACTGTCTTAAATACATAATTGAGTAATCCGCGACGCAAAGGAACACAATGCCATCTAGCGGATAAAGAGAAAAGCTTCAAAATTTAGTTTACCGGAGGACTCGTCAAGCAGCACCATAGCTAGAACAGATAACAGCCTCTTTAATCTTCTATCTTTTTTAACACACCATAATATAGATGGCGATGTACATGAGTAGTGGTGCTGACTGTAGGTCTGTTCTATTGTCCATCAATTTTTACATCAACACCGCCACGATGTGTTTACATCGGCCCGAATTGCCTGCCTTGCAGCAAAACAGCGCCCCCCTCAACTATATGTCTTATACCATTACCTAAATATGAAATTATCTCTTGCCAAGTCAATTTTTGATCCATTACGAATGATAAAGTTAAGAAAAGAAAATCGTCACCTCATCAAACTCGATGTGATATTGTGACTGTGACAGCTTAAAGTCTTGTTACACTATCAACATGTTGACACAACTTGTTGGCTCAACTTGTTGACAAGACTACACTCTGTGTGTGTCACCTCCATCAACATGTTGACGGACATTTGGAACATTCCGTCGAGAGAACTGCCCTTCGAAACTGTTTCATACCAAAATAGATAGTAATTACGTACATATGCCAAATACAGCTGTGAATAACATTAAAAAAGTATTGGCAGATCGATATAAAAGAGTTAAAAGTGTCGTAATTGCCATCCCGAAGCTTTTATGTTCATCTCGAGTCTGCGTGTGTATCTGATGGGCTAATCAGTACCAATCTAAGCGGCGCAGGATTCCAGTTCGCTGCTGGCTCAACGGTGAGAGCGCTCGGCTACCACGCAAAGGGTCCCCGGTTCGAGTCTCGTTTGGGAAAACTTTTTTACCATTTTTTACTCACCCCATCATTATTGTTTGTGTCTTATCTGAAACGGGTACGATTTTTATAACTTTTCAGTGTAAATTACTCGCATAAATAAGTCTTTCTTCCCACAAAATTTGTTTTATAATAGCCCACCACCATGGATCAACTAAACGAAATGATCACGTGACAAAATATCGGTCAGCCATTGGTTGAACGTCGTCAACATCTGGTCAACATTTCTCAAAAGTTGAACTTGTTCAACTTCTTGTCAACATATTGCCGTGGTCGTCAATGTTGAGTCAACATATTTCAGTGTGTGACAGCAGCATCAATTTCAATGCTATCTACATCTGGTCAACAAGTTGAGTCAACATGTTGCGTCAACATGTTGAAAAGTGTAACAAGACTTTTAGTGGGTTGTAGGCCAGGAAGGACTAGCTAGCCTAGTTTGCACAGTCAACCCATGTATATTATACAAAGCCTGGGCCTACTGGATAATGTAGCTTGCCTTTACGATCTTTGTGGCTATGAAGTTATAAATATCTATAGTGCTGCTTGCGAGTCCTTCGGGTACTAAAAAAAAAAAAGCGATAAGCGCTATCTGGATCATCTTTGCATCGCGGATAGTCGCATCCTTATCTTGACTAGTCAAATTTGAAAGAGAAATTACAGAAATTTTATCTCACTATTGAAAACTGCATAATTGTTATATTTTTAGGGGAAACGGCACGGTTCATTTTCTTATCAGCAAGATCTATCAACTGGTTTCACATAAATCGGGATTCGAAAATCATCGCTCGTAAAGGGATTTGAAAATCATCTCTCGTAAAAAGTCAGTAGTGTTGCAGGAATGTCAGGTCACATATTTTTATTTCTTAACCTAGCAGAAATTGGTACATACCTACGTTACATGTTACATGTTATTAAGGTTGCCCATCGATATCGATACATACAATTAATTTCGATATCGATATTTGTTTCCTACATCGTGATATTTCAAAGTACCAAAAATTGAGTTAAAAACGCGTAAAAAATGAAAAAATTTGGTTTGAGTAGCTTCGGCATCGAGTAATTCTGCAGTATCAGTCGACATCGCGTCGTTTGCTGCCTAGAGTGCACACTGCACGGTTCGAACTGGCATCATACAGTGTCGTGGCGATGGAAAGACGCACATGTTGGGGGAACTGCCATGGAAACTATATTTAAAAATTGGAGGGAAAATATTGATATATATCGATACGTTTGGCCTTTTTTTTTCGATATCGATAATGGATTTTCATATCGTTGAGCATCCTACATGTTATATTGTTATTTTTAGTGTGGCTATTAGAAGTAGTACTGTATATCACTCTTAAGATTATCATTTCAAATAATTCTATTGGTGATGAATAACAAATTTTGGTCGTAAAAATGTTCACAAATTTAACTAAATATGAATGAAAACATAAATCAATAGTTACAGTTTTCAAAGTAGTACAGTTAATACTAAACAGAGAGTTACAGCTAAATAAATAAATATTTTAAATTGTTGAAATATCCAAACATTGTTGACCTATTTCTTAATGAAGAACGACCTTTTAATTACAAAATTTAATAACTGAACTTAAATACAAAATTATTAAGAGTGATGGAACTGTTAAGGATTAAGTGTACGATATTTATTGAATCAAAAACACATAAGTATATATATGCATATTGCTGCACAGAGCTAAGAATGGTACTGTCTTAAGTTACACTTTGTTAGTTTTCAAGTAATCACTATCTTCATTCTCCGACATTAAGTGTGTTTTCAGGAATTCATCCACCGAGTCTGTGTTCCACTTGTCAATAGCGAGAACCTAAAAACATGAGAAACACTACTTGGTAAATAATGTTTATACTACTTAAATCCAAAAGTATAGACTAGTAACTGAGCAAGAACAATTCTTTCTGGTATAGGACAGCGAGCACCAATAATAACTAGGCCTTTTGTTTCGCTCGTTGATGGTGTCAGCGCTAAATGGTTGGCTTGGTCGCCTTTAAATTTAATGTCCCTCACTAAAAATCAGTTATGGACTGAGTGGGTATACTCTAAATAGCCTACAATTTATTTTATTTTTATTTATTTACGTATGTCACGCAAGTTCAATGCGCGCATCGAATGAAGGCGCTTTGGTTCTAGCCGGTTGCGACTGTGATACACATACACATTATGTTGAATTTGTGTGTCAAAGCTATTTGCTGTCTGAAACAAATTGGGAGGGAACCAATCCCCCTTGACTTGGGTACGTGATAGCCTATATACTTAACAGTAGGCTGGGCAAAATATCAATATTTCGATACGATATCGATAAGTGGAAATATTTTCGATATTGATATTTGATTTCATATCAAAATTTACATAAAAAATGCTAAAATTCGTAATTTGGTAGAGGTACCGGGTAGGTAGTCGAAATTAATTAAATTAACCTGGCTGGAGCATTTGGTGGAGGTGCCAGACCATAAAACACAATTGTGATATCGTAAAAATAGTTAGTGGGTTTATAAATAAATAAAATAAATAAATTGTATTTAGAGTCTACCCACTCAGTTATATAACTGATTTTCAGTGGGGACTTTAAATCAAAGCGACTAAGCCAACCCTGTAGGCCCCGACGCAATCGGCGATGTGAGCGATAACCAACCAAAGATCGTTATTTTTAATAGGAAATATAGCAATCAGTGGTATGGACAGTGCGAACACCCGCGAATCAACGCCAGAATCAACAAGGCCGATTCAGCACAACTCTGAATTTATTATGTGCTTCGTTGCTAGGACGGCTCCAAAGTCACCGTTTACAAACTCCTAAGACTTTAATTACAAATTTAATAAACTGAACTTAAATACAAAATTATTAAGAGTGATAGGTTGATAGACATAAAAGTGCAGTATTTGGATAAGTTTACACAAATGCAATACCTTATCAACACTAAAATTATGAAAAATAACCCACTTTTTTAATTTTTTTAAATTTTTAAGCACCCAAACAATTTCATTTTGACATATCGATATCATATTGAAATTTTTCGTGTGATATCGATAATTGAATGATATGTCATAGCCCAGCACTACTTAAAAGCAGCTTCGTGATGCACGCGCATTAACATAACATTATGTATATTTAACTGCAGTCTGCAACCGGCTTGGAAGAATGCGCTTCCTAGTGTGGTGATATTATGGTCGGATCCTAAATCCAATTCTTTGAAGGGGATTTCAACCAAGAAGCTTCGGTGTGCGTAACAATAACATACAATCAAATTGAAAGGTTGCTGGCCGTAGCCAACAAAATATGTAGTATTATTATAATGGGTAAATTTATTCATTTTTAGGTATGTACTGGTATTATAAACTGTGTGATAGTAGAGACAAAACAAAGGGCATCTGCATTGTACATACCTCTTGAACATTACCATCCTCATCCATGAGTTTTATTATCGGATCAAGACCACGGACATATTTGATCTGAAGGTTTGGGAACTTGGAAGGTCTGTCACTCTTCACAAATGCTGAAATAATTGGAAATCCATTTTTGATAAATAATTAAATGGGGTTAAAAATTAAAATGTGTCATTGTACTGGCAACACAAAACTTAGGCTACAAACAAGAAATAACAAAATAATTAATTTCTCTATTGTCGATCTTTTGCATCTTATTGTTTTTACTTGTATTTACTACTTTTGTACCTAAGCATACGTTTTGTACAATATTTTTTGTTATTCAGCTTGTATTGTTGTTATAGTGATGAGATATAATGTACTGATATGTAATGCACCTGATGTAGGCCTATCTATTAATTGGAAATCCATGGAAATCCATGGGAAAAATAAACCTATGTTACATACAATATAAAGCTAGGCTACAATATTCAAATCATCTGGACTCGCTTTGTTTAATTCTAAGAGGACTAACTAGATACCATATAGCCAGAGGGGAACATGGGCAACTGATATGGGTGACTCATTCCTGGCCAGAACGGTGGTAGAGTGGAATGGTCTGATGGATGGGGTAGTAGAGAAAAGAATCTCAAAGGTTTTAAAAATTACATAAGCTAGGCCTACTCTACTGCAAAGGTTTATCCTGACTTTTGAAGAGAAATGTAGAAACTATGCTCAAATGAAAAGACTTCAAGGGAATATAGGTTGATAGACATAAAAGTGAAAGTATTTGGATAAGTTTACACAAATGCAATAAATAAATTGGTTTTGCTGCAATTTTAAAGTCATGGTTATGCAAGTATTTAATTCCGATTGTGTATGTCTACTGGTACGTACAGGCGTAGACAGTTTGCAAAAAGTACGAGAAGTCTACTAAATAGGTAGGGTCTACTTTTGATTTATTTATCAATTGATTTATTATTGGATTTCACATAGAATAATGAATGGTTGATTAAAAAGTTTAAAATTTGACACTCGACAAGTCTTAGGACTACCAACTACCAGTAATCCAATAATGCATCACCACAACCTAGGTAAAATAATCGGCTCGGGGTCTTGTAGACTAGAGTGCATAAGACCCCCATCCTGAAAGTACCTGTTGGACTAATGTGTTTAAATTTCTATACCCAATTAACCATCCTATCTTTCATTCTTGACTAGGCAGGCCTAAACAATATTTTCAGCTATTTATTTAATTTGTAGTACTAAGCTACAATAGACAGTAATAAAAAGTAACCCGGGATAATCTTAATTTGACGGGAATGTTATTTTACATTAAAAATTTTTGATTTTCCTTTTTCTAATTGAATATTATATGTGTTACTTGGTTTTTTGGGCGCGGAAAGTAGTTTCTGGACTTATTTAATCACTTTTAGTTTGATTGAATAACACACGCAATCCTACCCCTGAGCCCTACACAAACACTCGTCCAACTTTTCAACACAGTTTTTCCAAAGAAAAAGAATAAAAAAACAACTTCAAAATAGAAATCACTCAAGACCTCATTATTAACGATTTATTTATACTAATCACTCTGAAAATATACCAATTAAATAGAATAACACATATTTAACACAAACACTCGCTCATTTCACTGTCATTGATCCGCCATGTTTGGTATTTACGTCTTGATTTTACTTACTAGGCGTACCAACCATTTTCGCTAAAATACTCCACCTACAAAACCTTTAACGTCGCTATTTTAAATATAAAGGACTTTCACCACAAAAGGATTTTCGTTTAAAATAGCGACGTTAAAGGTTTTGAAGTTTTTTTTTATTATAACAGTAAAAACGTTGATGATTCTATTTGGATTTTTTTTGTGTTCTTGTAAGGTAACTTGCAGTGAGTACATCTCAGCACGGTAGGGCCTAGGCCGCGTCGCTCCGCGCTACTTATAACTTACTTTTGTTTATAAAACAGAAGCTGAAAATTATTTTTAATTGGTTTTCCGCGCATTTATTTTTAATATACTTTGAAATATCAGTGATTTGGCAAAGAAAATAAAGTAAAAAAACAAAAAATTGCAATTCCGTCAAACTAGTAGAGTTCCAAAAGTACCTCATGTCATTTAGCCTCTAGGTCTCCGCTTACCTTGTATCTGGGGATAAGCGCCAAACTTGCAAGTGCACACCTCAAGTAGAGCCTTAGCATAGCGTTTGACATGGTGATCTTCTTTATCTCTCTGACAACATTGTTCGCAGTGATCTCTGAAAGCATTGAAAGATACTGATAAAAAAATGATGTTTACTATGTGGGCCTACGTTTCCCCAAAACATCTATTAAGCTATTATTATACGTTGGTTGGTGGGTTGTTTTTGTTGGAGTTTTCTACAGTTAACCATGGCAACAGGTTTTTCCTCTTTTCCTTTCTCGGTTATGCGGATAAAAATCTTCATTAAAACAAGGATCCTAGTTGGCGTAGGCCCTAGAGAAAGTTGAGTAAATTGTGATGACTGATGAGTGTAAAAAGATAATGATTGGAGTAACTAGCCTAGTGGAAAGAACAAGGTTAAAGGGCTCTGAAGGGTAGGGCTATGCCTGCATTGGACATTGCTAAAGTACACTGTAACCCACATGACTAATCTTTGCTGAAACTACACAAAAGTTTAGGACAAAGAAAGGCCCAGCTTGTCTTAATAATTTACTACCACACTACCTAGAGCATGGTTTATGTGAAAGGGAAGGGCAAGGCGGCCAAGGCCTAGCTAGCCTTGGGCATAGATACTAGTATAATATAACCTACGGCCTTGGGGTTATTTCACAAATTCATAGGCTAGGTATACAAAGCCATTGGTGGCTAGGCCTAGTGGGATTGGATGCCTAGGCCCTAGCCCTACACTAAGGTACAAGCCTACCATAACCTTACTTCATAACGTCGAGACCAAAGTCCTTCAAGTGATCGCATGACGAACACAATAAATTCGCCTTGTTTAATCCTAATGACCAACAATCATCAGCAGAAAATTCTGCAGATATAAAAGCTAACAATCCACAAAATACAAAAGATATCAGAAGTTCTTTCATTGTGGTGACAGATCTAGGAAGCTAGCTGTTGAATGTTGACGTCGTTTGAGCATGTGTACCAACTACCATGAATAAATAATGCAATGACGTGTCGAATGCTTTAAATTTCAAGGTAGTGAATTTACGAAAGAATACTTCTCATCATAGATACTAGTATGCTCCTCATCATAGGTTTTTAAGTGCATGTTTGGTTTTGTACCACAACGTTCAAACTTTGTTTAAAAAATCAAAATACGGTGCTTCGATCCTATCTTAAATACTATAATATTATGTCTTGTGATGGTGGTAGTAATGATTTTTTTTTCCACTTTTCTAGTGTTCTACCGCGCTATTTGAGTTACATAAAAATACATAATCCTGATGAATGATGCTTACCATTGACCAGTGGTTAATTTGGGGGGGGGGGGGACGCGTCGGCCATTCCCATTTACTTTTTGAAATTTTATAATTGAATCGTTTATATTGTTAAAGGAATATAAGTCAACTTTTGGCCAAAATGAGTGGATAATCGAATTTTACTAAATTGGGACGCTGCATCGTTTGGTGAAGAACTGGTTTGTCAGATTTATCCTTGTGATGAATATAGCTAAAAACATGGTCCGTTTGATGTTGAAAGGGTATAAGTCATATGACCCAAAATTGAACAACAAAATTGTTTGATTTACACTACGCTGTAATATTACGGTTATTTGATAAACGTAGTGTTATATTTACGGTATTTGCTTGTACCCTTTCAACAACAAATTGGGCCATTTTTCTAGAATATAAAACGTAATAGAAAAACGTGTAGCCAGCAGTGATGGTTACTTTTTTATAGCTAGTTACGGTTAAAAATTTAGTGATTAAAATAAATTTAGCCTATAGAAACCAAAATACATAACAAATCGCAATTAATTTCCGTTAAATAAAAAAAGCGTGCAAGACAACTTAGTAGACACCGCCATTGCAAAAACCATACTAACCAGTTGTTTGACCACCCGTATGTTTTTTTGCAAGTGCGACGAACTGGATTCATCAATATCTGCCACAGTTTTTTTAGTTATCTCAGAACTAACTTTTGACTGATATCCCTTTAACAATAAAATTCAATATTCAGTATTTATGGCATTATACATATTAATGTTAATTACAATGTCAATGCGTTGTAAACATATCACGATTTTCCAATGGATGGTATATAAAATAGGTTTTTAAACGTATTGCATGATAATTTAGTTTTTACATTTTGGTGCATACATGAGTCAGAAGACTTGTGTGCACCATATGTTTATGTGTGCCGTTATAACTAGGAGCTATAATTAATTCTACATACTAAACTAACATTATATATTTTAAGAAAAGTAGGATTTAAGTTCGTTAAATTTACAATTTTTTAGGAAAGCATTCTGTCTTAAGCATAATATAACGTATTAAGAACAAGCTTTTAAAATTACCTTCTTACAATTTATATAAGATAATGGGACATAACGCTGTTCTTACCTATATGTGCTATGCAAGTTTTACATTATATGTGACGGCTATAGTTTCATCGGAAAGAGTTCCGTAATATTGCTAAGATTATCTCTATAAACTACTAGGTAGGCCTACAGTCGATTTGACTGATCACCATTTGCAACTAACGTCTGCTTGTATGAACAAGATATCAGAAGAAAAGGAGATGTAATCTAGGTTGAAGATTAAGTTGGCATGCAGTATGGTGCGACATGTGAATTTGTCTATCTTTTAGTTTTTAGGATTTTTAGGTACAGGTAAATGTTATATATCTTGATGGCGAGAACCTTCTCCAATTTTGTATTTGGGATTTCAAATAACCATTTCTTTGGCAGGAAAATAAAGCGGTTTAACGATGAACATTTACGAATTTCTACTGGCATGGCATTGTATAATTTTGGACCGAGGAACGCCACTTGATTTTGAGCAAGCTTTTTATTAGATCTAGGTATGTCTAGGTTGTTGTTATTTTTATTTCTGGTGTTTGATAGATGTGTTATTTTTTTGACCGAGGTAATATTTTTATGTACATATTTTGTTAGATTTTTTACATATAATTTACGAATGTCAAGGATTTTGCATTCATCATATAGATCTGTTGTTGGGTAAAGGATGTTTTTTATTCATAATTACTTTCAGAATTCATTTTTGGATGGTTATAAGTGGTTTTAGATGATGGTAATACGTACCTTACCTCCTCAGTCAATAATACCGTATTCTAATATTGATTGTGTTAAAGCATAATATACCATTTTTAGAGACGCTAAGCTAAGGAAAGTTCTCAGGGCGTAGTATTTGTAAAGACAGTTTCTTAATTTTTTGCACGTAGTTCGTATGTGTACGTCCCATTTTAAATGCTGGTCCACAGACAGTGTTGTCCCCAGGTATTGTATAAATGATTCAATTGTGAAGTCAAAACAATTACAATGTAATGTAACACACTATACTATTTACAAAAATGCGATGCATGAGTTGTAAAAGTTTCTTAAACATTTTTTATGTGTTTTTCGGCGTTTAAAAGTGGCAAATTTGTTTTTTTCGCCTTTGGCCACAAACCATTGGCAGAACTGGAGCTTTGCTCCAGCACACCCGTATCTCCCGAATTAGTTAGTAGTAGTAGAGTCACTCAAGTGGTTATAGTATTTATTTTATTAGCAAAACTGCTTAGTACAACATGTAACAATACAATAACAATAGTCTGCATCTTTCACATAACAAATCACATCAGGCGACATTATCCTCTCTCATTAGAACTATCAATTTCTACCCATCTTAAAATTTAAAATCTCTATTGTTATAAAAATACTTACTGCAATCTATCTTAAACATTAAAATTAGAGTTGAGGTAGCAATGCCATTATTTGGCTTAAAAACTTCGCCTCTTACACATTTTTTCATAAAATTAAACAGTCTAACAGGTCTACCTCTATAGAATACAGAGCTCATTGACTCAACCTTGCTTGAGTCAATGAGTCAACGCAGTGCCGGCCCCTCACCTGTCTCCAGATTCCTAGATACGCTATACTGCTTATAATATTTGTTTAATAAATTAATGCAAAATAAAATAAACCCACAATTTTTTTTAGATTAATTCGTGTCCTATTTTAATTCCGAAATCAGATACAAAGTACCACACAAAAAAAACGCCTTGCGCGAGGCTATACGCTTACCCCCTCCCCCACCCCCTAAATACGGATAGTGTGTTAAATTGTTTCGTCTTGCCCCCCCTTGGAAAATATCCTGCCACGAACAACACAAAATGGACAGTTCTATCTTGTTTAGTAGTTCTGAAAATGTTGTGTGTTCATATATTTCTCAACAAACTGAAACCACAAATAAATACATATTATTTACTCAATACATCCCCACTAAATAAATGCAAATTTTAAAATGTTTCGGCAAGTAGGCCTAATATTGTTTGAAAATCCCGCGTGTAGGCATTTTCTTAAGTTTTGTTGGTAGCAGCGTAAGACACAATGTATTTTTTGATTTGGTGATTGGTAGGCCTACTGGCTATGGTAAAAGTGTAAATTCGCAGTAAATCTTACGTTGTTCACGATTTGAAAGTGTAAATTCGCAGTAAATCTTACGTTGTTCACGATTTGATCACATTTCTAACGAAAGTTAAGTTTTCTAAAGGTGTACTTCACATTCTACTAAATATGGCTGATTGGGAAACTGTGACGATTCTTCGTAAGAAGCCACCAAAGGCTTCAGCCTCAGCCATGG
>JAMZAV010005637.1:0-40663 GCA_024449915.1 Sweltsa coloradensis
AAAAAAAAAAATAAAAGATACTCAATTGTGTCGTTAATACGAGGAAGTACGAAACCACTGCAACAACCGAAATAATACAGGGTCCGAAAGGCCCTTAAGTAAAAAACACCGAAAGACAAAGCTGGACGCAGAATAAAATAAAATTTAAATAAAAATATAATTAGTTTTTTTTTGGGGGGGGGGGTTGTTTTAGCGTTGGGGGCGGGGTTAATTTGGGGTTGTTTCACAATTATTGGAGATTTTTTAAAATGATTATTATTTGGATTAAGGACACGTCAACCGTTAGGTCATAATGCACCACTCTAGCCTAAGGGGGGTGGGGAGGAGGTGCCCAGGGCTGGTCAGAACCAGCCACGGGTAAGGGGGGAAAAGGGGGGTTTCTCACGTCGCGGTCGTCATCGTCTTTGTCATCGTTCGTTGTGTCATTGTCATCGTCATCGGGGAGGTCGTCAAGGGAAGGGGGTGTCCCCGACGACGATTGCCAGAGCTTGCCTCTAGTTTCGGGGAGTAATATACTTCCTTCTTACCAGCTGATGTTTGCGAAGTGGACTTTTTCTCTTGAATCGTCTTTTACGATTCTCTGGGCCAATTCTACCCCGAGCCCAGTCCCGGGTAGACAGGTATGTCTCAAAGAGCAGTTTTTACCTCCTTTAAGTTATGTAGCTCTTAGACCAGTCGAGAAATCCAAATTTATGCTTAGAAATCAATGTTAGCGGCAAAATGTGAGACATTTGGGTACCGGGCTGATTTATAGGTAAAAAACCCCAATAAATCCGAATTTGCCCGGTTCCACCTCGGATTTTGGCCCGTTTGCCCAGAATCCAAGATGGCGTCCAACAAGGTATAAAAACCGTATAAACCCATTAAAAGTACTATTTTGTTCATTGAACACGTCAGTGGGATTCATTTTACGGTTTTAGGGGTCGCGGAGAACGATTAAAAGTGTTGCGTAATAGCCCCAGAAACGGAAGTACCATTTTCAAAATGGCGGCCACTTTGATGGAGAAAACTGTTTTTTTCCCCCTTTGAGTAAACGCTGAGGCAATTCGTCCGTAGCATGAACGAACATCGGCGGAAATCACCGAAGGTACTCGAACTGTGGATACGGAAAAATTAGGCCTGCTAATTTAACCGTAGGAACGGGAAGTAAATTACGTTAATTCAATAATAACCACTCTGAAAATATACGAATAATGTTATAATTAATAAAGATTGAACACAAACACTACCATTTCACGTTGCCGTCGCGCCATGTTTATTATGACATTTTACTTAGTAGGCCTACCCAACCTTTTCAAAAAAAATACTCTAAATTACCAAACTTTTTAACGTTGCTATTTTAAATTAACTCGTTTTTTTAATAAAATACTCTACTTACCAAACCTTTAACGTTGCTATTTTTAATCTTAACTCGTTTTTAACGGAAAGGATTTCGGGTGCGTCTTATCGATTGTATCCTAGAAAATTTGCGCGGCGCAGCACCCTTTTTTAAAAGTTTTTATCATCTAGAATTGTGTTTTTCGACGGGGCCGAATGTAGTGAAATCATTTGCATAAAAAACATGGACCCAAATAAAATGGTAAAAAAAAACGACCAAACGAAAATTTGAACCGCCGACCTCTCGAATAGAATTCGGACGCGCTACCACTCTGCCACAATGCACTGTGATATTTGAAGCTATTGGCCTAGTTACGTGGTATCCCGCGGACGATTCGGATACCTTCGATTATTTCCGCTGATCTTCGTTCATGCTACGGACGAATTGAGAATCGTAATTTTCCCGTAGCTACGGTTAAATAGCCACTTCCTTGAGCGCATACCATTTTATGCGTGTGAGACATTGTGGTACCGGGCTGAATTATGGGTAATAAACCCCACTGAATCTTAATCTGTCCGGTACCACCTCAGATATTGACCCATTTGCCCGGAATTCAAGATGGCGTCCAACATGGTGTTGAAAAGCGCAGGAAAAGTCCTATTAGTTTTGGGTAAACACTTAAGGAGGGTTCATTTTAAGGTTATCGGGGTCAAGGAGAACGATGAAATGTGTTACGGAAACGCAAAAGAACCGGAAGTACCATTTTCAAAATGGCTGCCACGTTCATGTGGAAAAAAACGGTATTTTCCGTTTTTCGGGATAAATACCATTTCATGTGGGAGACATTTGGGTACCGGCATAATTTGTAAGTAACAAACTATGTCGAATCTGTATTTTCCCGGTACCATCTTGGATTTTGACCCATTTGCCCGGATTTCATGATGACGTGCAACAAGTTGTTAAAAAGGGATACTGCTATTTAAAGTCCTATTAGTGCTGGATGAACACATTAGAAGGGTTCATTAATGGGTTTTCCGGGTCAAGAAGAGCGATGGAACGTGTTGCGGTAACGCCCAAGAAACGGAAGTACCATTTTCAAAATGGCGGCCACTTTGATATGACGAAAAGTGTTTTTTTGCCCCCTTTGGGTAAATACCGTTTTATACGTGTGAGACATTGTGGTACCGGGCTGAATTATGGGTAACAAGCCCCGCTAAATTTTAATCTGCCCGGTACCACCACCAGCGAGGCTTATTACCCATAATTCAGCCCAGTACCACAATGTCTCACACGTATAAAATGGTATTTACCCAAAGTGGGCAAAAAAACACTTTTCGTCATATCAAAGTGGCCGCCATTTTGAAAATGGTACTTCCGTATCTGGGCCTTTTTCTTAACACTTTCAATCGTTCTCCGCACCCCTAAAACCGTAAAATGAACCCCACTGACGTGTTCAATGAACAAAGATAGTACTTTTAATGGTTTAATACGGATTTTACACCTTGTTGGACGCCATCTTGGATTATGGGCAAACGGGCCAAAATCCGAGGTAATACCGGGCAAATTCGGATTTATTGGGGTTTTTTACCTATAAATCAGCCCGGGACCCAAATGTCTCACATTTTGCCGCTAGTATTAAAAATCTTTAATTTTTTTACCAGTCTATCTTGCGAAGTGAAAATATATGACGACGAGAGAAACGAGGCTGCTTCAAAACAGGTTAGGTCATATTGCATCGCCTGTGATATTGACAGTTAATAAATCGGTTGTTTATTTTCTTATTTTTGTGTAAGTTATACGATATAAATGAAAAGAAAGAAATGGTAGTAGAAATAAATTTAATGGGTGCATTAATGGAAAGGAAAAGCAATATGGACGAGGACGACCCCGTCAGAAACGAGGACCTTATTTATAAATAAATTTATATTCTCTAAGGGCGTGTCAACCGTAAGGCCATATTGCGCCACTCCAAGGAAGCGTGTGGTAAAACATCTCGTGCTAGTGAGAACCATGGCCTCGGGTATAGTGTGAGGGAAGGGGGTAGTCACGTCGTGGTCGTCATCGTGTTGGCCTTCCTCAGAGCTGTCATGGTTGACTTCATCGGTGAAGTTATCTTCCAACTTTCCATCCGTTGGTTGTGAGTTGCACCTTGCACATGTTCTCGCCTTGTACGATCAGCAGAGGAATAATACAAGGGTTGGGTTAGCAAAACTTAAACCACAGAAAGATGTGAGATGGAGCGAATGCTATTATTATCTTATTTCGCATTCATATTTTTCATTGAATATGTTTGTTTTTTTTTGCTTATTTGGATTAAGGACGCGTCAACCGTTAGGTCATAATGCACTACTCTAGCCTAAGGGGGGTGGGGAGGAGGGGCCCATGCTGGTCAGAACCAGCCACGGGTAAGGAAAGGAAGGGGGGTTTCTCACGTCGCGGTCGTCATCGTCTTTGTCATCGTTCGTTGTGTCATTGTCATCGTCGCCAAGTGGTCGTCAAGGTAAGGGGGCAAGGTCCCCGACGACGATTGCCAGAGCTCGCCTCTAGTTTCGGGGAGTAATAAACTTCGCTTATATACTAGCTGATGTTTGCGAGGTGGACTTTTTGTCTTGAATCGCCTTTTACGATTAGCAGAGCCATGCTCTGGGCCAATTCTACCCCGGGCCCAGACGGGGGTGAATGGGAATGTTCCTAGTTACTCGACACATGGCTCGCTCACTTGTCTAACATCAACTTTAGCGTTTTCTTGTACTTAATGGCAAATGTAGTTTTTAATAATTGTATAGGTACATAAGATCGTAATGATATACGCGTTTATGAAAGTCTACTCTGTTAAATAAGTAGAGCAAGTACAAGTACTGAGATGCGATTTGTTGCTTATAGTACTCTGACCTTCATATCTGATACACAATTATTTCAACGACACGTGCGCTATACTTAACAAAATACCACAGCAATAATACCACCCTCCGAAATTGAAATATTTTAATTAATAAGTAAGGACCCGGCGCCTCCACCAACAATGCTATTCTTATGGAGTTTCAACTTTTCTCGCTCTACCCGGCACCTCCACCAAATGCCTATCACAATCAGCTATTTCTATCATTTTGTTTATGACGGAATACGGTAAATTTGACTTCATATGATTGAATTACGACTGTCATGTGCATTTAATTCCAAATATCAACACCTACTCAGTCACAGAACTGATTAAAAGCGACCAAGCCAACCCCGCAGGCGCATACATCATCGACGAGCGAACATTGACCAACTATATAAACTGGCGTATTTAAGAAGGAAACACCGATCAATAAAGCTGGACACGATTTAAGCCCGGGGACAGCCCCAGAATCAACAAGGCAATTTGGAAAAAACCTTGGGAATTTTTTTCCAAAAAAGTACACCCTTCTGAAAAAGACAAAATCGATGTCGAAATCAAAATCTGTCGTCGATCGAAAATCCCAGTGGGGAAGTTGAAGTTTGAAGTTATTAGGTAAGGGGCATCAACCCTTATTTATAATGCGAACTCTAGCCTAGGGGATGGGGAGGGTGGGCCCATGGTGGTCTGAACCAGCCACAGGTACGGGAGGAAAAGGGGTTCTCACGTCGCGGGTCGTCAATGTCTTCGTCATCGTTAGTGGCAGTCATTGTCTGTCATCGTCGTCGAGGGAGTCGCCTCAGGGGAAAGGGGGCAAGGTCCCCGACGACGATTAACAGAGCTCGCCTCTATTTTCGTGGGGAGTAAAAACTCCCCGAAAATTAGTGTGGATCGGATAGGCTTTACGGCTCATATTTCATGCAATTGGCTACACGAGCCGATTTTTGTTTATTTTGATTTAGGAAGCGTCAAACCGTTAGGTCATAATGCACCACCTTTAGTCTAAGGGGCGGGGGGGGGGGGTCATGTGGTCAAGAACCAGCCACATGTAAGGGGAGGAAGGGGGTTTTTCTCACGTCGCGGTCGTCATCGTCTTTGTAATCGTTCGGTGTGTCATTGTCACGTCGCCCGGGGGCGTCTTCAAGCTGAAGGGGGCAAAGGCCCGGACGACCCCCCGATTGCCAGAAGCTCGCCTCTAGTTCAGGTTTTTTTCTTAAAATACTACCCTTCATAATAGGAATGTTTGCGAGTGGACTTTTTTTCTTGAATCGCCTTTTACGATTAGCAGAGCCATGCTCTGGACCAATTCTACCCCGGGCCCAAGACGGGAGGACGGAAGGGGCCGGACGTAAAGGAGGGACGCGGGGGAACAGGGGGACAGCTGTGCAGGTCAGAACCAGCACAAGCGTATGGGGGAGGGCAGGGGTTCCCCCAGTCGTGGTAATCTTCCGTCTGCTGTAATCATCCGCCCGTGTTGGTCGTTGTCGTTGCGTCAAGGAGGTAGCGAGGGAGGAAGGTGGCTTCCATCCTTCATTGCTAGCTGATGTTTGCGAGATGAACTTAATTTCTTTACTCGCTTATTAAAGATTAGCAGCAAGCTTTGCTCTGTTGCCGTTAATCTTCCACGTGGGAAAGAATGTAAGTGTTGTTGAAAATTAAAAAGGAAAAGAAAAATTAGTAATATGTTTAATTTATATTAAGTGCGACACAAAACTTTATTTCATACGACACCTCTAGCCTAGGGTGCATGTGCTGGCAGAACCCAAGCCACGTTCTAGGAAGGCTAAGGTGGAGTTCTAAACATGGCGGTCGTCATCCGTCTTTGAATCGGTTTTGAGATGTCATTGTCGTCGTCGTCGTTGTGAAGGAGGTCGTTCAAGGGTAGAAGGCATGTTCCCGACGGCGATTCGCCAGAACTGCCTCTTTAGTTTCGTGGGAAAATACCTACCATCTTACTAGATGAAGTCTGCGAGAAGGTGTATACTACGATGTGAGAAAATTGGGCGTGTTTAGCAATGTAGATCTATTTCTACGCCTGTCATCATGTTAATAATTTAAAATTCAATTTTTTTTTTGTGTTATTATCATACTAACTTTGTTTTTTTGGGATTAAGGACGCGTCAACCGTTAAGTCAAAATTGACACCACTCTAGCCTAAGGGGGTGGGGAGGAGGGGCCCATGCTTGTCAGAACCAGGCACGGGTAAGGGGGGAAAGGGGGGTTCTCACGTTCGCGGTCATCGTCTTTGATCATCGTGTTCGTGTGTCATTGTTCATCGTCGCCGGGGGGTCGTCCAAGGGAAAAGGCACGGTCCCGACGACGGTTGGCCTCGAGCTCGCCTCTATTTTCGGGGAGTAAAATAAACCCTTTATACTACGCTGAGTTTCCGAGTGGACTTTTCCTTGAATCGTTTTACGATTAGTCATCGGCAGGCTCTAGGCCAATTCTAGTGCCTGGGCCCAGATGGGTTGAAATGTAAATTTAGAATTATATCACTTTGTGCGTTATCAAAAACGCAATAAAGGAAACCCTTTGATCACCGCTGAGCGAAAATGTTTTAAGGTGAACTTCATAGCTTTTGTTGACAGATCTATAGGGGACATATTCTCAGTATTTAACGGTTAAACAAAATATAATGTCGTCATTTAATAACATCACCATAATTAACTACGCGTAAAAACTTTGGGCAACCTGAGGATAAACTTTAAGGGGATCCGACAAAGAGACATCGCCCTCGTGAAAGAAAATATTTTTTTTGAGTGAGTGTGCTAAAGGGAAAAAATTAATCACATTTTGCATATTTGGCACCTCCCAAATTAAGAGGAAGATACGTTTTCCTTTGTTTTTTGAGTGGTTTTAAATCAAGCGAACGCTAGTGTTAGTGTAAGTCTACTGTAAAACTAAAGGTATGCGGTGGAGGACAGACAGAAATAATCTTCCATAATATTCGACGTAGAAACTTGAGCGCTTTTACCGCGTAAGGTCACATTGCATTATTGTGAATAGTAAAAAGTTATGAAATAAGATGTATGGTGTGTATGATGATTAAATTGTTGCTCTTGTTTAAGAAAAAAGGAAAATGATTAAAGATTTAGGTGTGTTTATTTGGATTAAGGGATGCGTCACGTAAGGTCATTTCGCACCACTCTATTACATAGAGGATATGGGGAGGTGGTCCCGGCCATGCTGGCAGAACCAGGGAATGGGTAAAGGGAGGAAGGGGGTTTCTACCCACGGTTCACGGTCGTCATCGTTCTTGTCATCGTTCGTTGTGTCAAGTTTGTCATCGGTCGTAGAGAGGTCGCAAGGGAAGGGGGCAAGTCCCCGACGGACGATTGCCAGAATCGCCTCTTGATTCGGGGCCCTGGAGTAAGATACTACTTGTCTTAAGCTTATGTTGCAAGGTGGACTAATTCTCTTGAATCGCCCCTTTTCACGATTAGCACAGAGCCATGCACTGGGCCAATTCTACCCAGAGGTGACAATATATTTCTACAAGGCAATAACAATATACAAATATATACAATATACAATTTTACAATATACAACGGGCAAGTTTTAAAGAGGATGGATGATGGTTTAAAACTCCTAAGGTAACTATGATATAATTATAGTAAAACAAATTGTTATGATTTTTCATAAGGCTAATGATAGAAGCATACATGGATATTCCATTTGACGTTGAATTGTAATGGTAATCTAACTTTCAGAGCACTATGAATTTAGCATATTGGAGTTTTCTTGATTGTAATTTAAATTTATGAACACACCGATATGATGAAATATGTATGTAATAACGTATCCATCAGCAATAGGAATTATTAAGAAGAAATGAAGACGGTTTGTAACAGAGAGAATGTTGAGGTGGACTTATAGCTTCTTATATTAACTCTATTATGATTATTGTATTGTAGGGTCTTGGGCAGTAAGACCCTTCTACCCGAATATGTGTACTTCAGAAGAGAATTGACCATCTGTTTGATTCAATTCCTATGAGACCAATATTTACAATCCGATTGCTTCACGATTGAGGAAAGAATGAAAATATATAGCGTACTGGTAAATACATACAAAATATTGAAAGGTATGTATTCAGGTATTTTACCCAATATTTTTCAATTTGTTGATCGTGATAGAAATTCTATTCTAATGAACTCTTTGAAAGTTCCTAAATTAATTTCTGAATCATTAAGAAAGTCATTCTTGTACAGAGGAGTATCCTTTTGGAATTCAATTTCTTATGATATTAGAAGCCAATTTACTGAGCTAGGAATAGTACAATTTAAAAGTAAAATTGAAGCAATGATAATGAATCGAAGAACAAAGAAGAATTGATTTTTACTATTTATTTGTGGGGCATTGTCTCTGTGTTTATGTAATGTTAATTATTTATCTTCATATGTTCTTATTCATGATTTTGCTGTTCTCTTTGTTGTTCATTATTGCTTTGATTTTTATGTATTCAATGTATTTTAAATTGATATTTTTCTGCCTAGATTGTCTGGTTGCCGCCCACTAGTGGAACTTGCAACTTGAGTTAGGTGTCCTGTATCATTGCTGTGATCAGTTTTTGACTTGAACAATTTTAAATAATTATATATCTGATATAATTATATATTAGAGTCAAGATCTTTGCACTAAATTGTTATCAAGATTTGAACACAAGAATGATGGTTGAACACAAGAATGAAGATTCGCGTTTGGTGGTTTCTTCCGCGAAAGATTGATTACTCCCTGATTTGCTGTTCCTGATTTTTGGCAAACCTCATATTCGTTTGAGTGGGATCGTCTAATAAATCAGTTTTTTTCTTATCGTTTTTTTTTTTATGTTTTATTTTTTTCTTTTTTCTTTTCTTTCTTTTTTTCTTTTTTTTCCTTTCCTTTTCTTTTATTTTCTTTTTCTTTTCTTTCTTTTCTTTTTCTTTTCTATTCATTCCCACCCCCTTTTTTATATATTTGATTCATTCATAAATTGCATTTAATATCCTTTTTATTGTTATCAAATTTGTAGAATATTTAATGCATTGTTGTAATATTACTATTTCAAATATTTACTTAAATGTAGTTCATTGTTGGTCTGCATCTATGTAATTAGATTTATTAGTTGTCCTCCTTTGTAAATCAGTTTTTATAACTGAATAGGATAGGACGTTAAATAAATAAATAAATAAATAAATAAATAAAGGCCCTGGAACAACGACGACGTGAGAAACAAGGGCGCTCAACCGGTTGGGTCATATTGCGCCACCTGAGATATTGTAAGTTAATCAAATGAGTTTATGGTGTGATGATTTAATATTTTTTTATTACTTGAATGAGAAATGGATCAAGTCGTTTCGCCATTAATATAATAAATATGATATACGTTGTACGTTTTTGGAGTGGTAGAGATCAAATTGACTGCGTATGTAGACATTCTGCTACCATCACGACAGTATTGTTTCTAGTTTAGAGGAGTGACTTTGATTCTGGGGGTCCTGGTTTAATATCAAGTCGGGACGGCAATCATGACTGAAGATATTAGCAAGGTTTTCCACAGTCCTTAATTCGAATGCAGAGGAATGAATCCTCTTAATTTCTCTTGGACACCCTTACACAATCCTAACTCCAAAACTTCTATCTAGTTAGACACCTGCAGGGCTGCATTGCACCCTGGGCAGACTTCGCACGAAAATAACTCTAGCTATAAGTTCCTATTGAGAATTGTCTATGTTCATAAGTTTGAAAATGACCGGGATCAACGATCAGTTCCTTCGATCTCAGATGACGACGACAACAGGAACTAGGCCATATTGCGCGGCGAGTGATATTTTATGTTAAACATTGAATTGGTTGGCTGTATAATATTGCCTGGATTATAGAAAATTAATAAATTCGATAAATAACAGAAATTTGGCTATGTTTGGTTCATTTTGATTAGAGGCGCGTCAACTGCTAGGTCTAAATGATCCACTTTAGCCTAGGATTTAGGGAAAAGCCTATGTTGTTCAGAACCTCTAGTTTCGGGGAGTATAAAATACTCCCTAGCTGAAGTTTGCGAGATGACCTTTTCTCTTGAATCGCCTTTTACGATGTTTGATGTTTATTAGGTTCAAGGGCGCGACAACCGTTAGGTCATATTGTGCCTCCTGCGATATTCTAGTTTATTAGTAAATGAATAACTATATTTATTCAAAAGGGGAGGAACATAAGGGGTGACGCGGTGGAACGCGGGTTGGGCAGGCCTGAGCTGATCAGAACCAGAATCAAGCAAGATGGGGCATGGTGAATAAGAGGCCGTGGGCAAGGGACCGGGGCGGGAGCTTGCCGGGGTCGGGCAAAGGACAGATGGCAAAGGAGGGTACGGGGAGGGCAAGGGTTGGTCGTCGTGGTCGTCCTAGTCTGTAGCATCGTCCGTGTTGTCATTGTCGTCGCCGTGGAGGTTGTAAAAGGGAATGGGAATGTTCCCCGACGACCGCCGGAGCTTGCCTCTAGATTCGGGGAGTAATATACTCCGTTCTTACTAGCTGATGTTTGAAAGGTGGACTTTTTCTCTTGAATCGCCTTTTACGATAAGCAGAGCTATGCTCTGGGCCAATTCTACCCGGGGCCACACCTGGGGAGGAGAGCGTGTCGATGGTCACATTTTGGCTTTTTAAAATTACATTTTTACCGAGGGAAACTACAGTTATAGGGTGCAATGTTTGCCCCTCTTCAGGTGAACTAGGAACGTTGCGGGCTGTTTGATTTAACTCTATCCCTTGCATTCGCTTGAACGACTGAGGATAACCTCGGGAAAAAACCTTCAGTCAGGATTGCCGGTCAAGGCGGGATTCGAAACCAGGACCTTCCGGATCAGAGTATCGCGCTTAGCGCTCGAATTAACACTGTCGGTATCTGGCATTTGGTCTGTTTTGGGTTTGCAACATCTGGGATGATCAGTATGGCCGCTCAGGGTGGCGGCTCCTTCAGTTACACAGTTGCAATAAATATAACAGAAACGACTGTAACATTTGTGCCGAAAAGTTTTTCTACTTATTTAAATAAATTAAAAACTATTGCGTAGCTCAATGAGTGAGAGTCGACTCAGTGGTTTAACATTGCTCAGTATCGAGGGTGGAAGACACATTTATCGACTTATTCGAGGACGCTAACGCACGCCGGGAAGCTCGGAGACAGAACGATATCGCACTAAACCCCAGCGACTTTGATATTAGTTTAAATTTACAACAATTGTTGTTGTTGATATAATTAATATATCATCGTGAAGAAACGTGAGAAAACTAGGGCGCTTCAACCGGTTAGGTCATATTGCGCCGCCTGTGAATGAAAGTAAATTAGAAGAGTTAATGGATTAGATTGTTTTCTAAGTGTATAAATAACAAAATAAATTGAAGATGAAGAAAGTAATAGCAAAATAAAAGTAGTTTAATAAATACATGTATACAGTATTATTAGTCGCGGGTGGGCCCTGAATTCTGCGCAACGTCAAAGACTGCGGGCATGACTTTAATATGACTACGTGAGAAACAAGGGCACTTCAACCGGTTGGGACATATTATACGCTGCCTGTGATAAAAAAAACGTTAATAAAATTAGTTAATGGTGTGTTTTGATTATTATATTGTTTTCTAGTTTAAATATACAAAAAATAATGATGATGTTGGTAACAGCCAAATCAAAATTATTTTAACGAATGGAAATTAATGAATAAAAGAAATCTGTATTATATGAATAACATTTTTTGGATGAGCGAAGCGAAGACTTTAATTTCACTGACACCCAAAAAATTTAGCTCCAATGTTTTTTTTTTGTGTCTGTTTGTTTGCCCTCTATCGGGCAAACGGCATATGCGATCTCGATGAAAATTGGAGGGGACCTTCGAAATCTCCGAGCTGAGACCTGCTTCGTTCTTAAGTACAATCGAATAAATATTTCTCATGAATATCTTTCGTTTACGGTTTTTTTTACGATTTTTAGCGCGATATTTTCGTGACATTTGGGCTTATTCTGACCAAACGGTTGGGGCTACAACGTTCATATTTTACATGGACATTAAGGTTATGGTGCTGTAGTACCCTTTAAAAGAAAAAGAAGAAAAAGTTATCCAGAATCCATAGAAATAATGTTTTAATATAAGTTTTTTAAGGTAAAGAATAATAAACAGAATATTGGGAACCAAGTGGGCGTTGTCCGTTCTCCCCGGTCAGCGTGGTATAGCGTTTAAACCCGGCAAAATTTTTCGTAAAGCGTAGCGCGAGCGGCCCGGGAAATTTATATTCAACAGTAAGAAACTAAAATCTTTCCTCTTTGCGTGGATATACATAACCTTGCTCTATCAAAATAAATGACTTTTGTTTTGAGTGAAGTGAACCTACATTAACCGGTGCCAAACCCTTCCAAACTGCTCTAAAAAAGCAAGTAAAAAATTTTTGTCCGGGGCATCAGCAAAACTTTGTACCGACTTGCTTGGGCACGTGAGGTCAGGGGCTGTCCCGATTATACATTACAAATAAAATATCCTTTTAATGTCCAAACAAAATCTTGAATGCAAATACATTTAGAACCATGGACGGGGGGTATGCGAGGATCCCACAGCTGACAAAAACTGGGAGTCTCGCTTAGGTTCCCCAGCAAGTACTTTTGCACAGCGCGAAAAACGGGTCCTTTTAACTCATAATATTTGAATTTAGGAAGCGTCTCGAAAAGTAGAATGGCATATTTCTTCACAAAATTAGCATCTTGTGATGTTTTGGTTTAGATTTTCTTTTGCGCGAGTCAAAAGATAGGCAGTACATTTTGTACCAGCTAATTCTTTTGGGCGCGAACCCGAGAGAAAAACTTCCTTCCCGCTTCAAACTTAGGTTCCCCCATAGAAACTGGACAACAACACCTACAATGCGTTCATAGAGTAAATCTTCGCGCCTACAGAATTTTACATTCTATTTTCCATGGGGAATTAGTTTACTTTTAAAAAAATTTCTTTATTAACAAAAAAGATTTGCAATGAAAATTTAAGAAGTAAAGAGATCCCCGCCACCAAAAAAGCAACTAAAAAAAGCGTTTTGGGAAAGGTTTTCCCTTTTTTAAATAAAATTTATTTGAAAAAACATGATTACAACGTACGTGCTGGTCAGTTTCAGCCAGTACGGAGGAATACTTCGAAATTCAAAAAACCTTCCCAAAAAAAAAAAAAAAAAAAAAAAAAAACCCCCAACCAAAAAAAAAAAAAAAAAAAAAAAAAAAAAAAAAAAAAAGGGGAAAAAAAAAAAAAAAAAAAAAAAAAAAAAAAAAAAAAAATTCTAGTCATCGTCTATTCCCTTTTGTGTTTTCCCTGCTCGTCGCATCAGAAAACGTCGTCTGGTAAAAGAGAGGAGGAACCCCCAACGCAGCCAGAGCTCGCCCCGCTGAGTTTGGAAAGGCTTTGTCACCTCGCCTTTTAATTTCATTTTTCGGAGCCCGCTTTGGCCAATTCTACCGGGCCCCGAAAGGTTTTAAGAAATTTAATTTTCACAGGATTTGAGACAAAGATAAAATTTTGGGCGCTCAACCCGGGAATTTCCTATTTGCATTGTGATATGAAAGATAATAAAGAGTTAAGGTGGTTGATGAAATTTGTCTAGTTTTTAAAATAAAAGGAAAAAATTTAGTTTTTTTATTAATAAGCAACCAACTTTTAATCCGGGGGAAGTTCTTCCAGGGCCCCGACGGGGGGAGAAAAATCAGATAATAAGAAGGGTTTTTTTTAAGGGCGCCCAACCCCATAGGTTTGTAAGCTACTGTAAACAAGGATTGGGAACGGGACCGAGCTGGAGAGATAACTAAAAGAAATGGAGGGGAATTTATTAATTTTATTAGGCAAGGACGCGTAAACCCGTTAGGTCATAATGCACCACTCAAAACCAAAAAGGGGGTGGGGGGGAGGGGCATGCGGGTCAAAACCGCCAGGAAAAGGGGGAGGAAAAGAAGGTTTCTCACGTCGGGTCGTAATCGTTTTTGTAACGTTCGTTGTGTCATTGTCATTGTCCGGGGGGTCGTAAAAAGGGAAAGGGGGGCCAAGGTCCCGAGACGTTTACCAAGCTCCCCTTAGTTTCGGGGAGTAAGATACTGCGCTCTTACTAGCTGATTTTTGCGAGGTACTTTTTTTTTTGAATCCCCTTTTTCGATAACAGACCCATGCTCTGGCCAATTCTCCCCCGGGCCCGGGGTTGGAGAGGCCGAGCGGGTCAACCACAAACAAGCAAGAGTAAGTCATGAGTTTTTTTACAAGACTGGAAACTGGGGCGCTACAACCGGAGCGTCTGTTGCACCCTGTAAAATTTTTAAGATAAAAAAATTTAAATTTTGATTTCTTTTGATTTATTTTGTTTTCAAAATTTTTGAAGTAAAATAGAAATTTAATTTCGAGTTGAAGTATGCAAATAAAATAAAATGTATTTAAAAAAAAAAAATTAAATGTGTTAAAAATGTGAATTTAAAAAATTTAAAAAAAATTGGAAAATCATCAAACGACAGTGAGAAACTGGGCGATTAAAAACCTTAGGTCATATTACGTCCCCTGTAAAAATGAAAGTTGATGAGATGATTTAAAGGGGGTTTGTTTGGGATTAGTTTGTTTTTAAGTGTAAAAAAAAAAAATGGTGATAGTAATAGCAAAATAAAAGTCATTTATGTGAATAAAAATTAAAAAAATTAAATAAATTGTATGAGAAAATTTAAAATTTATTTAATAGATTAATTTGGTGAAAAATTTAAAAAATTTTTGTCGCGTTTCATAGATGAATTTCTTCTATGTTTGGGAGAGATAAAATTGGTGGCACGTTTTTTTTTTTTTTTATTTGGATTAAGGACGCGTAACCCGTCAGGTTAAATGCCCCACTCTACCCTAAGGGGGTGGGGAGGGGGGGGTTTCTCACTCGCGGTTCGTCATCGTCTTTTATATCGTTCGTTTTGCTTTTGTCGTCGTCGTCGGGGAGGTCGTCAAGGGGAAAGGGGGGGGAAAAGGGAACCCACTACGATTTTTAGAGATCGCCTTAGTTTCGGGGAGTAATATACTATCCTCTCATAGCTGATGTTTGCGAGGTGCACTTTTCTCTTTAAAACGCCTTTAATTTCAGGCCATGCTCTGGGCCCCTTCTACCCCGGGTTGCGCCCGGCACGTTTTTTGGTACATTCTGCTAGAATGTACGGTTAAAAGGGACATTTCATGTTCACATATAGGAATAACCTTTTTTGGTTTAAGAGATATCCGGTGTTGGCGTGTGTGCCCAACGAAGTCAGACAATACCACCTTCCTTTCGTGAGAGTCGAGACGTAGGTGGACAATTTTATTGTCAGTGTGGGCATCACACTACACAATTTTTTTTTAGCCCACATCCAAGATGCTTTCGCAAAACCAAAATTGTTTCTTGAATTTACCCTTTAAAAATGGTTGTTTATTTGGAGGTTGTCGTCGAGGAAGCGTCAGGGGCAGGATTTTTTCCCCAGACGATTTCCCAAACTCCCTCCTATTCGGTGAGTTATTTACTTATCTTCTTATTAGTGATTTTCCAGATAAAACTTTTTCCTTTTTTTGCCTTTATTTTAGCACAGCCCTGTCTGGGCCAATCCTTCCCGGATCAAATAATTTTCCCCCAAAACGGTCAACCTATGGAAATTTAAAAAAAAAATAAATACAAAAAAAATTGTATTAGGTACCCACCAGTTATAACTGATTTTTTTGTGGGAGACAGTAAATCAAAGCGACTTTGCCCACCCCCTAGGCCCCGACGCAATCGACGAGTGAGCGATAACCAATTAAAGATCGACATTTTTTAAAAGGAAATATGCAATCAGTGTATGGCAGTGCGAACACCCCTGGGTCAAAAGCCAGAATCAAAAAGGCCGATTCAGAACAACTCTGAATTTATTATGTGCTTCGTTGCTAGGACGGCTCCAAAGTCACCAAGTCACTGAGTCTTGCTAATGCTCCCGGACATGTTTGTTCAAGACAGTTATACACTAGAGGATCAAGGCGCTTTCACTGTGAGGTTGTTCTGAGCCGCTGAGATATTGATAGTTAAAAAGAAATATTTTTTTTGTGAGTTCGATGATAGTTTAACAAATAATTTTTTGAACTACTTTTTTTTGTGTTTGTCGTACCGTAAGGGTTTCGATTATAAAGGAGGAAAGTGGGGTTTTAAGTCGTGGTCGTCAGCTGCTTCGCCATCGTTCGTATTGTCGTGGTCGTCGTCTTTTGGTATATTTGGATTAGCGGCGCTTAAACCATTTGATCATAATGCGCAACTCAAGCTTAGGGAATGTGTGGAGAAAAGTCCCATGCTGGTCAGAACAGCCAGGTTAGGTGGGGGAAAAAAGAAAACCCCCCGGTCGACGACGACTGCCAGAGCTCGCTTTGGTTCAAGTGTTTATCTATTTGCTTGCTGATGTTTAGGAGTTGGACTTTATCTCATTCTTCGCCTTTCACGATTAGCAGGACCATTCTGAGGGCCATATTTTACCCCGGGCCCAGACAGGGGCTATGTTGTTTTGATATTTTTTGTATTTATATATATTGTAATTGTAAAGTTTTGAGATATGTTTTCTTCTGCCATCCTCTTGCCACATTTAACTAAATGAATGTGTTTTAAATTATTATTAATATAAATAAAAAATACACTCAAAATACTTATCGGACATGAACGTGAGTTTTTGGGAAAAGTTATAAAAAACTAAGATCTTTGAAAGCTACACTAACATCCAACCTATAAGACGACGGCTGAGAAACTAGGGCGCTGACGATTATTGCGCCGCTTTCGATATCGTAAGTTATTAAATTGAATTTTTGGTTTGGTTTATTTGAATTAAGGGTGTGCCAATCATTAGGTCATAATGCGCTCTCTAACCTAGGGGATAGATGGTGCGACTGAATAATAATTCAAGTCTAGGTCCAGGTCCAGGTCTAGGTTCAAATTCATGTCCACGTCTAACAACTTAGATGGTTCTAATATTCTGCCAATGGCGTAGGAAGTACTGTCTAAAAAGTCTAATTCTAGGTCCATTCTTGGTCCAAGTCTGCAAATGGACCGAGCGATTGAAAGTGTACACTCGTTTTGGTCCGTTTCAAAATGGCTGACAGCGACAATGAGCGAAACAACAAACGAATGCATATTTAATTGAAGGTAAACTTTTATTTTTCTTTATTTTTACAAGATGTACAAATAGTTTTTATTACGCAAATACTTTACAAAGAACTCTCGAATGCTCACCTAACCCTACTAAGTAGTGTTGACTTTGCCCGGCAGGTAGCTCTACTGAGTTGGACTTGGCCCTAGACCTGGACTTGGACCATAATTCAAACACGCCCATAGACAGGAGGGGTCCATTCAGGTCAGAACCAGCCACGGGTAGAGAGGAAAGGGTTCTTGCGTCGCGGTCGATATCGTCTTTTTCCTCGTAAGTTTGACATATATTTTTAGTTCATTTCGTTTAATGGTTTGTTTATTTAGATTAAGGACGCGTCAACCGTTAGGTCATAATGCACCACTCTAGCCTAAGGGGGGTGGGGAGGAGGGGCCCATGCTGGTCAGAACCAGCCACGGGTAAGGGGAGGAAGGGGGGTTTCTCACGTCGCGGTCGTCGTCGTCTTTGTCAACTTTCGTTGTGTCATTGTCATCCTAGTCAGGAAGGTCATCAAGGGAAGGGGGAGGTGTCCCCGACGACGATTGCCAGAGTTTGCCTCTAGTTTTGGGGTGTAATATACTCCCCTCTTACTAGCTGATGTGTGCGAGGTGGTCTTTTTCTCTTGAATCGCCTTTTACGATTAGCAGAGCCATGCTCTGCGCCAATTCTACCCTGGGCCCAGACGGGGTGATATTGAAATTGAAAGTCAATGATTTTATTGTTACTTAGTTTACAAGAAAAGTTAATGATGTTGATGATAGTAATAGATAAACAAAAAATATTTATTTGCATTGAAATAAATATATAATTAAAAGAATGTTTATGGTTTAAATTAAATTTTGTTAAATAAGTTACTTTGTATGAGAAATTCAGAAAGTTTGTCGCCGTTATCATACAATATGTTGTTAACTTAGATGTAAGCACAATAAATGGATTATTTGGTTTATTTAGATTAAGGACGCGTCAACCGTTAGGTCATAATGCACCTTCTAGCCTAAGGGGGGTGGGGAGGAGGCACCCATGCTGGTTAGAAGCAGCCACGGGTAAGGGGAGGAAGGGGGGTTTCTCACGTCGCGGTCGTCATCGTCTTTGTCATCGTTCGTTGTGTCATTGTCATCGTCTCCGGCGGGTCGTCAAGGTATAGGGCAGGACTATTATATATTTATTGTTTTAACGTTGGCAGTCACGAAGTGAGCTTGGAGCTATTTTCTCCTCTGTCATCCTCTTGGCACATTGAACTAAATTAATGTGTCGGAAACATAATTAATATAATAATAGATACACACAAGAAATACAAAATGTGCAGGAACATGAGTTAGAAACAGTTGTAGTGTAGCACGCGTTCATTAAACGACTAGAGAAACTAGGGCGCTTCAACCGGGTTTATTATATTGCGCCACCTGTGATATTGTAAGTGAAATGAATTGTTTATTTCATAATTATATTGTTTTCTGAATTTATGAAGAAAATACAATTACAGAGACTGAAGTGATAGTTTTGAATATAAAAATAAATTAGTTTATTGTAAACTTAGTTGAAGTAATTATGCTTTAAATGATGAATTTGAAAACTTAGCCGTCATTATCATTTTTTGTTAAGTTAAGTAAGATTGTAAATTCTTCATGTGATTGAGAAAGATCAAATGTTTTCACTAGAAATCATATTGACATAACTATGAACACATGATGTACGTGCTGGTCAGAACCAGCCAGAGGCGGGTAGGAATATTTCTGAAATTGAAATAATATAGTAAAACCGACAAAATGGCAGAGATTTAAGTGAAAGGTTTAAGTGAAAACCAACATGGTTTTAGGAAAGGTAGATCAACGCAAAGTGCCCTTCTAGCATTTACAGATTTAATCTATAAAGGGATTGACAAGCGGAATGGTAAGGTTGGTGCTGTTTTTGTTGATCTTAGGAAAGCATTTGATTCGGTACCTTTTTTACCTATTTTAATAAAACTAAAAACCAGGTATAACATAAGTCCGTATTTTTTATCAATATTGGCGGATTACTTTTTAAAAAGAAAAATGTTTATCAATCTTGCAAAATATAGTTCAAAAGTATTCAATATATTTTGTGGAGTACCACAAGGATCAATATTAGGACCTCTTTTATTTATTTTTACATAGATGATATATCTACTATTGTTAGATCGGAGCTCTTGAATTTTATTTTTACCTTTTGTTGTTCATTGTTTTGTTTATGTGTTCTTTTCTTCTTGTTTTATGTATTATTAACAAATCACCTATGTCTTCCTATGTCTTTCTTCACCTATGAAATTAAACACTATTTTCTCTTTGAATCTTTGTGTATTTGTCTTCACCTGATTTACATGGTCAATCTCCGTGGCCGGATTAGAGAACTCCGAGTATCATTATTCATCTGTGAGTAATTAAATATAGTTATACAGTCCACACACCACATTATTAGAACAAAATCATGGCTCCTCCCAATGGCAATGCAAATACGAAAGAAACCCTCGCCAAGATTGAAGGTTTTTTAGCTCTGCGAAGAATGTATATGGATATTATGTTTAATCTTTATACTCTGGCGAATGAAACAGACGAGGCTTCAACGATGCAACTACAAGCGCGTAGGAAAGAACATGTGGAAGTAAAGGCTGCGTTTATGGAAACCCAAAGGGACATCACACTGGCCAATGCTCAAGTCCCCAATGCGCAAGTAGCAGATGTTGCTCATGCCTTTACCCAGTTTTATGAGTGGTATTGTAAGGTAGTTACGGTTGTAGAGGATAGGTTTCCATCTGCATCACCAGTAGTACCTTCAACATCAGCTGTTGGTGTGGAACAACCTCGACTTCCGCAAATCGCCGTGCCCATATGGGATGGTGATATTAAAAAATACAGTAATTTTATTGCCATTTTCAATGCAGCTGTTCACCACACTCGACTCCCAGCAGAGACAAAAATGCTGTATCTGCGCACATACCTCCACGGTGCACCGTTGCATCTTATTGAACATTTGTCTGTGTCAGCTGAGAACTACGATGCCGCCTATCGCCTTATCTGCGAACGATATGCTTCCATTCGGGCACAGGCCTCACATTTAGTTGGGCAAATGACGGTATATCCTACGCACCAAGCGGATTCTACGTCAGACATTCAAGCTGTCTTGGACACCTTTCAGGCAGGACATGAAGCTTTGCGCAATCTCCAGATTCCCGACCTTGGTGACTTTGTCATGTGTTCTCTAGCACTGAACACTTTGTCACCACGCTTGCGCCTTGCCTTCGAAGAAAAGCATCACGACCCATCCTCAGTGCCGACGTTTAATTCTCTCACAACCTTTCTAGTGGAACGTTGTCGAATTGGGGAATTGATTACCAATGATTCAACTCATAGGCCTGCTCTAATAAAGACGCCTTCTTGGCATCATAATAATTTCCTGTTCCAGGCCTTTCAACACTAACCACAATACATCGTCTGTAGAACGATTGCCTTCTCCAGATGCGCGAGCTCTAACGCCCGCTTCGCCATCATCATATAATGCACCTTGCAATACAATGATAGCGCCACCTTTATCACCCATTCGCCAATCGCCCGGATGTGCATATTATGCAAATGTCTCGACTTATTCTCCAATGAAAACGACTTCGTGGCATCATAATCGTCTCCGTTCTACGCCTTTCAATTCTAAGCACAACACATCGCCTGTTGCACGATCGCCTTCTCCAGCTGCGCGAGCTCTAACGCCTGCTACGCCATCATCATATAATACACCTCGTGCTACAATGACTGCGATACCATTATCACCTATTTGCCAATCGCCCGGATGTGCGTATTGTGCCGATTCTGATCACAACATACGTTCTTGTTCTTCGTTCAAGTACCTTTCTACTCATGAAAAAAGGGTGTATTGTAACCACGTTCAACTATGCAGTAACTGCCTCAGTTCATATCACACCAAGAATACATGCACCTCCCAAGATAATTGTCATTCATGCGGTCGTCGTCACCACACCTTACTACATGTTAGGAACGTCCAGCTCCGTAGGCCTACCTCACAGAATAATGAACTTCACTCTTCCACTTCTTCGGATGACATGGAAATAGAACGGATAGGGTCAGATCGACTAGCGCGTCCATCTCCTTACCAAGCATTTCGTCATCGTCGCCTGCCAGATCGCCAAGACCGATCCACATCTCAATATCGTGTATATCGCTCACAACCGAATCAGTCGCCTCAGCCATTGATACCATCTTCTCTTTCACCGTCGACTTTACCGTCGCCTTTACCTTTGTAGGTACCTTTGTCTACCAGCACTGTCCAAGAGCCATCAGCAGAAGAAGCTCCTCATTCACTTCTCATCACCGACAATGCATCACCTCTTGGAACTTCATCAACTTCATTGCCTGTGCATAAGCTGTGCAGCGATCACTGTACATATCCGACGGTCTCAGTCGACTGCCTATAGCCTTCGTAGTACATTTGGCTTATGCGTCACAATCCTCACTCCTAGAGCCTTTAAATCAGGACCCCTTGATTTGGTTTATTTGGATTAAGGACGCGTCAACCGTTAGGTCATAATGCACCACTCTAGCCTAAGGGGGGTGGGGAGGAGGAGCCCATGCTGGTCAGAACCAGCCACGGGTAAGGGGAGGAAGGGGGGGGGTTCTCACGTCGCGGTCGTCATCGTCTTTGTCATCGTTCGTTGTGTCATTGTCATCGTCGCCGGGGGGTCGTCAAGGGAAGGGGACAAGGTCCCCGACGACGATTGCCAGAGCTCGCCTCTAGTTTGGGGAGTAAGATACTCCGCTCTTACTAGCTGATGTTTGCGAGGTGGATTTTTTCTCTTGAATCGCCTTGTACGATTAGCAGAGCCATGCTCTGGGCCTATTCTACCCCGGGCCCAGACGGGGAGAAGGACCCCTTGATAAATCTTACAAAGCAATATTGGGACTTGGAGCCTACCTTTCACTGACCCATTCTTCGACCCGAAGAACGGCAAGCCGAAGCCATCTACAAGAATACTACCACCCGGGATACTCTAGGACGCTTCATCGTTGCGCTCCCACTAACTGGCCAACCTTTGGGACGCTCTGAGCACATTGCATTGCGTCAATTTAAATGCTTGGAAAATCGCCTTCCTCATCAACCAGACATTCAAGCTGCATTTTGCGCATTCATGCGGGATAACCTAGAAAGTGGTCACATGGAACTTGTTAACCTAACGGACATTACCCCATATGAACCATATTATATTCCTCATCACCCTGTACATCGACCTGACATACCACCAACCAAACTACGAGTAGTTCAATGCGTCCACTGCCACGCCTAATGGAAAATCCTTAAACGACGTTATGCTGACTGGTCCTAAATTGCAAACTGATGTGTGTACAGTGCTTTTTCGCTTTCGCTTTCACGCATTCGTTTTTACTTGCAGATGTTCGACAAATGTTCCGGCAAATACTTGTTAACCCAGAGCATCGAGATCTTCAACGCATTGTGTGGCGATTTTCAGAACACGAACCTATACAACATTATCGCCTCTGCACGGTGACTTACGGTACCTCCTCAGCTCCTTGTCTAGCGTTGCGCACCATTCAAGAACTTGCACATCAAAATTCAGAACGCCATCCCATTGCTTCTGAAGCCTTGCTTAAAGACATTATGTCGACGGTATTTTTACTGTTAAATCTGGTACAGATGGAATATCTCGAGTTGCCGATGTCATCCCCTCCCACGGCCTCATAACTCGGCCAATTGTGAAACTTTGCCCACTTCCTACTCAATGAAGCGAAGCCTTCAATGGGGGCCGGAATGTTAGATCGGAGCATCTTGAAATATTATGTTTTAACCTCTTTGTTGTTCATTGTTTTGTTTATGTGTTCTTTTCTTCTTGTTTTATGTATTATTAACAAATCACCTATGTCTTCCTATGTCTTTCTTCACCTATGAAATTAAACACTATTTTTCTCTTTGAATCTTTGTGTATTTGTCTTCACCTGATTTACAACTATAATGGGAGGAATCAATTATATTTTATAAGCTGATGACTTGGTCTTTTATTTAGAAGGTGTGGATGTTGAAGAGATCGTAAGACGTATTCAAGAATTTTTAAAAAGGATGGATGATTGGTTTAAAACTCAGGAACTTGATATTAATTATAATAAAACAAATTTTATGATTTTTCATAAAGCTAATGATAGAAGCATGAATGATATTCATTTGACGTTAAAATTGTAATGGTAAGCTAATTTCTAGAGTGTATTATTTAAATATCTTTGCAGTTTTCTTGGATTGCAATTTAAATTTTAAGAAACATTATGAATATGTATGTAATAAAGTATCATCAGCAATAGGAATTATAAGTAGAATGAAGAGGTTTGTTACAGAGAGAATGTTGAGGTTACTTGTAGATTCTTATATTCACTCTATCATTGATTATTATTTAGTGGTTTGGACAGTAAGACCTTCTACCGAATATGTTGTACTTCAGAAGAGAATTGACCATCTGCTTGATTCAATTCCTATGAGCCAAGATTTACAATCTGATTGCTTCACGATTGAGGAAAGAATGAAATATAGCATACTGGTTAATATATTCAAAGTATTGAAAGGTATGTTTTCATGTATTTTACCCAATATTTTTCAATTTGTTGATCGTGATAGAAATTCTATTCTAATGTACTCATTGAAAGTTCCTAAATTAATTTCTGAATCATTAAGAAAGTCATTCTTGTACAGAGGAGTATCATTTTGGAATTCAATTTCTTATGATATTAGAAGCCAGTTTACTGAGCTAGGAATAGTACAATTTAAAAGTAAAATTGAAGCAATGATAATGAATCGAAGAACAAAGAAGAATTGATTTTTACTATTTATTTGTGGGTATCTCTGTGTTTATGTAATGTTAATTTATCTTCATATGTTCTTATTTATGATTTTGCTGTTCTCTTTGTTTGTTCATTATTGCTTTGATTTTGATGTATTAAAATTGTCTGGAATTTTTTCGCCTAGATTGTCTGGTTGCCGCCCACTGGTGGAGCTTGCAACTTGAGTTAGGTGTCCTGTATCATTGCTGTGATCAGTTTTTGACTTGAACAATTTTTAATAATTATATATCTGATATAATTATATATTAGAGTCAAGATCTTTTGTACTAAATTGTTATCAAGATTTGAACACAAGAATGAAGGTTGAACACAAGAATGAAGATTCGCGTTCGGTGGTTTCTTCCGCGAAAGATTGATTACTCCCTGATTTGCTGTTCCTGATTTTTGGCAAACCTCATATTCGTTTGAGTGGGATCGTCTAATAAATAAGTTTTTTCTTTTCGTTTTTCTTTTTTTCGTTTTTTTTCCTTTTCTTTCTTTTTTTTCTTACTTTTTTTCCTTTCTTTTTTTCTTTTTTCTTTTGTTTTCTTTTTCTTTTCTTTTCTCTTTTCTTTTCATTCCCCACCCTTTTTTTATATTGATTAATTCATAAATTGCATTTAATATCCTTTTTATTTGTTATCAAATTTGTTGAGTATTTAATGCATTGTTGTAATATTACTATTTCAAATATTTACTTAAATGTAGTTTATTGTAGTGTCTGCATCTATGTAATTAGATTTATTTAGTTGTCCTCCTTTGTAAATCAGTTTTTATAACTGAATAGGATAGACGTTAAATAAATAAATTAATTAATTAAAAATAAATAAATAAAATTTATACAATCTAAACATTGAACGGTTGACTACACAAACACGTCCTGAGTACTACGGACAAGATGAGTCAAGGCGTCGTGAGGTCATACTAAGCAGCAGTGATAATGTAAGGTAATAGAATGTATTTGTTGTGAGTTCGTCATCTTCTATTAGATTATAAAATTATATTTGTAATATCTTTTGGTGTTTTTTGGGCGCGTCAACCGTTAAGTTATAGACTAATATTGGGAGGAATGTCCTATGGTCAACACTAGTCACGGGTATGGGGAGGAAAGGGGGGTTCTCACGTCGCGGTCGTCATCGTCTTTGTCATCGTTCGTGTTGTTATCTTCGTCGTCGGGGAGGTCGTCAAGGGAACGTGGCCAGGTACCCGACGACGATTGCCAGAGCTCGCCTCTAGTTTGGGGGTTTAATAATATAATATACTCCCCAACACACTACCTAATGTTTGCGAGAAGGACTTTATCTCTGTCCTCGCCCACGGTTAGCAGAGCCATGCTCTGGGCCAACTTCTACCTCGGGCCCAGACACACACGCTCAAACACGCTTGTCAAACAAAACAAAGAGAAAAACTAGGGCTCTTCAACCGGGTTAGTTAATTGCTCAACCTGTGATATCGTAAGTTAATACGTTGAATTCATATTATTTTATTATTTGAGTTTTAGAGTTTCTTTGGATAAATGGAACGTCAACCGTAAGGTAATAATTCGCCACTCAAGCATAGTGGATGTATGGATGAAAGTCACATGCTGGTAGGTGAGGGTTGTGGAACTGCGGTGGTGGGTGGCGGGGGGGGAGGGTGGTCACGTCGTGGTCCTCGTGGTCCTAGTCATTGTTCGTGTTGTCATTGTCGTCTTCGTCTGGAAGGTCATCGAGTTAGTGGGAGGGTTCCCCGACAACGACTGCATGGATAGACTGTAAATAGCCTATAAATTGGTAACTTTAAAACATTTCTTATAAAGCGCGTCAATCGTTAGGGCATGAGCTCCACGCTATCCTAGACTGTATTGTTTAACCAATGTAGTTTTACATTTTGTAAAGCTTTTGGTCAGGGGCTCAAATCTTATATTCTAACTTATGATTTTTTCTATAGACAAACTTTGAGTATTGTAACTGCTCCACTTGGTTTCGTCGAAGAATATCATTTTGAACATAATCTGGTACAATGCGTTTTGTTTTAAGTTCCACAAACTAAGACTCGAGTGAAGTATTCATCGCGACATTTTTCTTTATCAGAAAATAAATTGTCTAATAGATCTTTTACTATTTTCAAGTAATGCACGTTCAAGTTTTCAGTTAAAGTAATGATAAATGTCGATGGAAGAGTTATTAAACTAATCTTAAAACCTGTACACTACAAAGTTTGCTAGATAACAAAAAAACGACATTTCGGCAGAGGGTCTTGAGGAAAGAACTGGCGCTCGAAACCGAATGTAAGAATATGTTTCGTAATAGGCCTACATTGATCACATTGTGTCGCCAGCATAACTTGTGATACTGGGCATTTTGTTTATCAAGACAAGCATTATGCTTGTATTTCACTGTTCCATCATTAGAGACATGAATATTGAACAACCGATGTAAGATGTACTGCACTCCCTGTACTCAATTTGTGTACCTACTTTATTGCAAAAGAAACACATGCCCTTATCAATTATTGTTATGGATGTCTTTCGAGTCAGCCTTTGTTTCGTATACTCAAAATCATTAGATAGATGCTAGATTATCTTGCTGCAATCTGAATAAGCAACAAGCTGTCTCTATCTCCAAAATATGTGACATTTTTTGGAACGCCGCGTTCAAGGCTCCCACAACACTCGTCCACTAGTGTTGATCTTGTTAATACACAAAACACATCTTCATATTTTCCAAGATCATGAATTGTACCAATATATTTCCAAATGTAATAAAAATAGACTCAAAACTGAAGAAATAATGACAAAGTTTAAATGCTTCATTTTTACAATAATATTTCAATATATGTACAGTTAGAAATACTCTAGACCCAGAATACGACCGTAAATAATCAGATGATTACAATAAATTCAATTGGCTTCTTGTACCATAATACAACAATCAAACAATAATTACTTGAACTCGCGGAAGCCACAGGTTGTCTAGAACTTAACAAGTTAATACATTAATAATTTCTTGGATTAAACAAGTGGAGTCAATGAAAAATAGCTACAAAACAAACTTAAGACCAACACACTTTAAATGTTGGGTTCTTTCCATAGCTGCGACTTTTCCATTAAACAAATTTGCAGTGTTTTATAGTTTCACGACAACCTGTGACTTGTCCACCAGTTCAAGTATTTTTTAGGGCGCGACTAGTTTTGTTCATTTATTTACTATTTAAGAAGAAGAAAGAAGGGACGATATTGACGGAAATGATGAAATGGAAGATGAAGAAATTGAATGAGAAGAGAACATGACAAGCCCGGCAAGCCGCTGTTAATAAACTCGGTGTGCCCTAGAAAATCTGGTGGTTAGCCACCCCCTGACACGACTTATGTTGGAAACAGGTTTGAGAAATATAAATATATTTACTA
The DNA here is from genome assembly GCA_024449915.1 of Sweltsa coloradensis. Lineage (NCBI taxonomy): Eukaryota > Metazoa > Arthropoda > Insecta > Plecoptera > Chloroperlidae > Sweltsa > Sweltsa coloradensis. Next base: position 27,567 of record JAMZAV010005637.1, read on the forward strand.
TTGCAATATTAATATGAGGGTTAACTATGAGGGTGAACAATTTTACAAATATAAAAACCAATGCCACATGCGGGACTCAAACCCACGTTCTTCAAGTGATATACGCTGTGGGCCAGCGCCCCAATCGTATAAGTCACCGCAGGCGGCTTCAAGCCATTGATTCACTGCTGTATTACATATATGTATTGATATTTTCCCGCGTATTAAATAAAAAGCGCGTAAAGGTAGTCTATTGTTAATAACTTCTCATTGGAAGCAATAGCTTAAAATTATGCATGGATTTATTTATACGACGTCTATCCTATAATCAGTTAAAGTAATTAATTTACAATGGAGGACAAAACGGCGCTCGTGTTCGTTTAAGCATGTGATAACTATTTCAAATCCATGGTTTGACCATGGTTTAAACATGATTTTAATTATGGTTTAATGCCAAGAAAACCACTGTCTTCTACACATGAATGTTTCAGTATTTCCCAGTAGAATAGGTTGAATTAATTATGGCACTACCATATGAAAATCTTCGTTCGTGATTTTACAAGTGGGATTGGGATATAAGTGGGGTTGTTCCTAATCAAAACAGGGTCGTCATAATAATATGTAAATATCAACACAAAAAGTGTAAATATCGACGGATTATCAAAATTTCAAAAGTTTTTGTTTAAACAATCATTAAAGATGTTAATTTAATTTATTTTAAAATTTTATTGCAGTTTAAACATGAAAATAATGTCGAAAATTAGTGATTTTTTCCAAGATAGCGTCTTTTTCCGAACTTCTAGTATTTAAAAAAAAATAGCATTGTGTTGCTAGTAAAACTATGAATTTTCAAAGAAATTCATGGTGTTGTTTTGCTGCCATGGTAATAATCTCAAAACCCTCCACCCCCACCCCCTGCAGGGTGTAGGGGGTGACACCCAAAACTTTTATCAATGTAAATATTAACAATTTTGTAAAATGGCGTTGCTCCATCACAAAAATCGAGCGAGTAACGTTTGGGCCACCTAATCACAGTTTTGTCGCCTTTATCGTATGTACGAAGTTAAACATATGATCGCGAGAGATTAAATTGCGTGCGCATGTCATCATATTTGGTTCATTCTGTAAATCTAACATATAATGATGTACGGCTAAAGGTACATCACATGTGTGTGCCACATCTAGGAACAACCTTAACAGTTTTAAAGAAAATATGAGTATAATATATATCACCATTTAAGAACTTGTAAGCGGATCCGTCACTGGATGGGACCTAGATCACATATTTTGCAGACGACGTGAGAAATAAGGGCACAAACCAAATAGGTCACATTGCGCCGCCTGTTATATTGTATTAATTAATTGAGTTTATTGAGTGTTTGATGAATATTTAGTTTTCTTACTTAACAAAAGAAAAAAAAAGATTAGAGTTTAAGGGCGCATTAATTGTTAGGTCATAATACGCGACTCCTGCCTCGGGGATATGGGGGGAAGGGTCCCATGCGGTTAAGAACCATCCTCAGGTAAGGGGAGAAATGGGGTTGTTCTAACGACGCGGTCGTCATCGTCTTTGTCATCGTTCGTGTTCCAATGGTAGTCGCTGTCGTCGTGGATTTCGTCAATGGAATGGGGAGGGTTCCCCGACGACGACTGCCAGATCTTGCCACTAGTTTCGGGGAGTAATATACTATACACCCCTCTTACTAGATTTCTTAACTTTTTCTCTTGAATCGCCCTGTACGATAAGCAGAGCCATGCTCTGGGCCAATTCTACCCCGGTCCCAGACGGGGTAGCCCAGGTCAGTGTGGCCGATAGCAACCTTGCTGATGGAACCTTCAGCCATGCAGGCGGAACGGAACAGAACTCCCGAGATTAGTGAGGAGCTCCTCACACAGACGATCCCCGGTTAGTTTGACGTAGACTGCCAGCTTGGCGCCATCCAACTGTAGCGCAGTGACGGAAGCTGGTTCCAGACGCAGTGTCGCATAAATCCACTCGTGGACCAAACGTGGACTTCCCCCAGAGGCCCGGTTTAAGTGGTACGGTCAAATACACATTTGAGAGTGTTGACACAAAAAAAGTTACAGCGGGTTGATACGGGGGCGTTGTGTCGAGAACAGGACATTCTCCCCAAGGTGTATGACGACATGAGGCCCTAGGGCGCTTCAACCGGTATGGTCTAATTCAACCCCTGTGATATTGTAAAATGATTTGACGATATTATCTTTTTAGTTTGTTACAAAAAAGATAATGAAAAAGATATTTTTATACCAACAGAATTTTTTTTTTTATGGATTTAAAAAGGAAAGAAAGAGTTTGATGTAAATTTTAATTTTTGAAAATAAATAAATTCAATGGGGAATTTTATGTGATTGTCGTCGTTACATGGGAAGTATTTTCTACAACGGGAAAAATTAAATTGCGTGCGCAGTGCTTTATATTATTTTTGGACATCTGCTAAGAATAAGATGTACTTTTAAATTACATCACGTGGGTCACTTTCTGGAATAATGAGAGATTCCTCGTGAATAGACGTGTGTGGCTTTTTCCCCGAATTCTGGACAATACCACTCCTGTCTACGTGAGAGTCGGGGGCAGGAGGACGATTTTTTTATTCAGTGTGGGCATCCACAGGAATTTTTTTATTTTGCGCCACATTTTTAAAAGCATTTTGCTAATCCTAAAAGACCGAACGACGTTGTGAAAACTAGGGGGGTTCGACCGGGGCATGTCTATTGCGCCGCCCTGTGTATTGAAATAAATGAAATCGTTTTTTAGTGATATTGTTGATTCTTTGTTACTAAGCGTATATAATAAGAAATCAAAATGATGGTGACGAAAGTAGTAAAACAAATTTATTTTTTTGAATAAACATAAATTAAAAAAAAATTTAATTGTTGATGTAAAAAATTAAATATTGTTCAATATTTTTGGATTAAAGGCGCGTCAACCGTTTGGCAAAAAACACCGCTCTTTCTTTAGGGGGGGTGGGGGGGGGGCAGAACCACCACGGTAAGATGTGGAAAGGGGGTTTTTCCACATCGCGGTCGTCATTGTCTTCGCATCATTTGGGTCTTATGTCATCGGTCCCAGGGGCTACGGGAAGGGGGCAAGGTCCCCCACACGTTTGCCGAGCTCGCCCTATTTTCTAGAGTAAAATTACCCTTAATACTAGTGATGTTTGCGAGGGGGACTTTATCCTTAATCACCTTTTACGATTTGCAAGCCCTCTCTGGACCAAAACCAACCCGGGCCCAGACGGGGTAAATATTGTTCAATAAAATAACTTCGAGTGATAATTGTTTCTTTATGTGCGCGTCAACTGATAGGTCATAAAACACCACTTTAGCCTAATGGATATGGGGAAGAAGGGCCGGGCTCATGCTGGTCAGAACCAGCCACGGGGAGGGGGAAGAAAACGGGTGTCCTCACGTCGCGGTCGTCATCGTCTTTGTCATTGTTCGTTGTGTCAGTGTCATCGTCGTCGGGGAAGTCGTCAAAGGGAGAGGGAAGGTTTCCTAGACGACGATTGCCAGTACTCACCTCTAGTTTCGGGGAGTAATATACTTCGCTCTTACTAGCTGATGTTTTCGAGGTGGACATTTTTTTATGAATCGCCTTGTGCGATTACCAGAGCAAAATCAACTCCGGGACCAGACGGGGGGTGTGTAAGTTACTGTTGTCTTAGTTTATAAGGTGGATAAAATGTTATGAAAATATAAGATTCTCTCTGACAGCGAAGTGATTTAAAACGATAAAACATCTTCAATATCAAAACATTAAATAACAACTTACTAGTTATTGAGCGCCACTCTCGCCTTGGAAAATGGAGATTAACAGACCATCGCTGGACAGATCCACAGCCACAATCAAGGGCAGGGAGGGTTTTAGTTTATTTCTACTAGTTTCAGTTTATTTGGATTAAGGGCATGTCAACCGTTGGGTCATTAGACGAGCGAGCGCAGCGACTGAGTCTTACAATTCAAGTCAAACGACACTTATTCTGTCACTGAGTTTGTGAGTGACTGTGTACGCCGAAAAACAGCAGAATCGCTGAACCTTTTGCGCTGAAATTTAAAACAGACATCCGGTACGATTTTACTGAGATCTGTTTACAAAATCAGAAACATCCGTTGTAATTTAAACCAACAGGGAATAATAAATTAAAAACATATCGTGTAAATGTGTAGGATTTAATTTACGACAATGGCTTTGTTCTTCAAGAAATCATTTATCGATTCATGTTTGTCAGGGAGTGAAGGCATGCAGTAACTGAGGTGAATCGAATCTTACACGCTCAAGGTTCCACAACATTTTGCTGGGAGATTGACTAAACCTTGCAATCTTTACACGTATTTCTGTAATGGCTATTTTGTTTATTTGGATTAAGACGCGACAACCGTTAGGTCATAATGCACCACTCTAGCCTAAGGGGGGTGGGGAGGAGGAGACCCATGCTGGTCAGAACCAGCCACGGGTATGGGACGAAGGGGGGTTTCTCACGTCGCGGTCGTCATTTTCTTCGTCATCGTTCGTGGTGGCATTGTCGTCATCGTCGTCGAAAGGTCGTCAAGGGAAAGGAGGAAAGGTCCCCGACGATGTTTTCCATAAAGTCACTGTATATTCAATTCAATACATATTCTATAACTTTTTAATACAACCCAGAAATTTAAAAAATCTTTCCCGACCGTTGTTTGAACCCAAATTTACTCGGAAACGCCAAAGTCGTTGTTAGACGAGTGAGCGAGTTACGTGTGTGGTACCCAGGAACATTTGCATTTAAGTTGATTGATATATGGTTATCAATAATAGGGTTTTGAGTTTATTTGTTATCAAGGCGCGTCAACTGAAAAGCCACAATGCGCCACTCAATCATATGATAGGCTAGGGAGGCCGAATGTATAAAGGGTAGAAACGGAATTTTCAAAATTTATTTATTTAACGTCTATCCTATTCAGTTATAAAAACTGAATTACAGAGGACGACTATGTTACCGGGTACTCAACACATGGCTCACTCACTCGTCTAACTACGACTTTGGCGTTTTCTGAGTAATGCGCCACTCAAACATAGGGTATATATGGAGGAAATTCCCATTGAGTTTATTTGGTTAAGAGCAGGTCAACGGTCAGATCGTAATGTACTTCACTAGCCTGGGATGTGGTAGCGAAAGTCCTATGCAGGTCAGATCCAGCCACGGTATGGGGGGTTCTCACATCGCGGTCGTCATCTTCTTTGTCATCGTTCGTGTTGTCATGGTCAAAGCCGTCGTTGGGAAGAAATTGTCTTGAAAAGGGGACTAGGTCCCCGACGACGACTGCCTGAGCTTTCCTCTAGTTTTGGTGAGTAATATAGAATCCTACATATCCTGCAAGCTGCTGTGGACGTTACGAAAAAAGCAAGCAAGACGAAGCGGAGACGCTTACCACAAGACTAATGATAGAAAGAAGGAAATTTTTTTTTTTTTTTTTATTTGGATTAAGGACGCGTCAACCGTTAGGTCATAATGCACCACTCTAGCCTAAGGGGGGGGGGAGGAGGGGCCCATGCTGGTCAGAACCAGCCACGGTAAGGGGAGGAAGGGGGGGGGTTTCTCACGTCGCGGTCGTCATCGTCTTTGTCGTCGTTCGTTGTGTCATTGTCATCGTCGCCGGGGGGTCGTCAAGGGAAGGGGGCAAGGTCCCCGACGACGATTGCCAGAGCTCGCCTCTAGTTTCGGAGAGTAAGATATAACGAAAATAATTTGTTTTATATGAATTAAATTTAGTTATAAATGACATTGAATTAGAAATTTAGATAGTTTGTCGCCGTAACTATATGACATAATGCTAACTTAGATGTAAGCACAATAAATAGAGTAGTCTACTCCCCCTAAATCGACTAAATGTTCGACTCGGGATCAAGATATAGGGGAGGGCTGTATTATGTTTATTGTTTTAACGTTGGCAGTCACGAAGTGAGCTTGGAGCAATTTCTCTTCTACCTCTTGGCACATTTAACTAAATGAATGTGTCAGGGTTTGGTCAGGGGTTGGCGGTTCCCCTCGTTCTAGTTGTCTTCGTCTGTGAGTTGTCATTGTCGTTGAAGGGTTAGTCATAGTAAAGGAGAACGTTCCCGACAATGACCGCCAGAGCTCGCCTCAAGGTTCGAGGAGAATTATACCGTAAGTCGCTAAGAAATGACGTGATAAACTCGACCGGGTAGTCATGCGGTGCTTGTAATAGATAAGTAAAGATTTTTTTTTTTCATTTGGATTAAGGACGCGTCAACCATTAGGTCATAATGCACCACTCTAGCCTAAGGAGGGGCCCATGCTGGTCAGAACCAGCCACGGGTATAAGGGAAGGAAGTGGGGTTTCTCACGTCGCGGTCGTCATCGTCTTTGTCATCGTTCGTTGTGTCATTGTCATCGTCGCTGGGGGGTCGTGAAGGGAAGGGGGCAAGGTCCCCGACGACGATTGCCAGATCTCGCCTCAAGTTTCGGGGAGTAAGATACTACCCTTCATTCTAGCTGATGTTTGCGAGGTGGACTTTTTCTCTTGAATCGCCTTTTACGATTAGCAGAGCCATGCTCTGGGCCAATTCTACCCCGGGCCCAGACGGGTTGGTAAGTAAAGAAATTGAGTATGTTTGTTATTAATATTATTTCTCAGTTTATTTAAAGGTAATCAAACAGTAATTTATGGCCATCAGAGACCGGTATTTACATTGCCACTCACGGAAAAAGCGTTCCGATAAGAAGAAGATAGATATATAAAGGTATTTTTTTTTTTGTTTATTTGGATTAAGGACGCGTCAACCGTTAGGTCATAATGCACCACTCTAGCCTAAGGGGGGGGGGGAGGGGCCCATGCTGGTCAGAACCAGCCACGGGTAAGGGGAGGAAGGGAGGTTTCTCACGTCGCGGTCGTCATCGTCTTTGTCATCGTTCGTTGAGTCATTGTCATCGTCGCCGGGGGGTCGTCAAGGGAAGGGGGCAAGGTTCCCGACGACGATTGCCAGAGCTCGCCTCTAGTTTCGGAGAGTTATATACTCCCCTCTTACTAGCAGATAGTTGCGATGTGGACTTTTTCTCTTGAATCGCCTTTTATGATTAGCAGAGCCATGCTCTGGGCCAATTCTACCCCGGGCCCAGACGGGGATATAAAGGTATACTTGGATTAAGTCACGAGTTAGAACATAATGCGCCACTCCAGCCTAGGGGATATGGGGAGGACAGTCCCGTGTTGGACAGAACCAGCCACAGGCGGGTAGGGATGTGGGGAGTTAACCTATCTTAACAGTGGAGCAAATAATAAACGTTCACTGAATGGCGACAAGAGAAAATGCCAATCCAATGTTACAAAGCCAATAGTGTTGACGAGTTAAAATGTGAACCAAGTGAAGAATCCAACCTCTATTTGCTTCATCCTTGCTGTATGATATCACAATGTACACTGTTCTTATAATAATACTGATAAAAAGTATTTAACACAATATCTGGCTAAATCTACGTTCACAGAACCAAACGCGTCTATCTTGTCGGAGAAAAGCTGAAAACAAATGAAAGTGCGACAATGTTTCGTCCACCGCCTTGTTGACGGAGAGTTTCAAGATTCCTACGCCTGTTGACCTGGGCAAGGTCTACTAGATCCCCGCCTCTCTCCGCCGATCTAGTAGACCTTGGACCTGGTTGACCTAATCACGCAGTTCGATTGCGACGTGAGTTGTAGCTCGTGGTTATTTTATGTTTTGCCTTTCACGCAATTACATTAATTATTTTCAATAACTATTTATTGGGATCAACTTTATTATGGATTGGTTATTGGAACTAAGTCCAAGGAAAACGTCAAAGTCGTTGTTAAACAAATGAGCGAGTCATGTGTTGAGTGTCCTGTAACATTAACATTTCAGTTCATTGGTTATTAATGTATAATATTAGTTTTGAATTAAGTTGGTATAAGGGCGCGTCAACTGTAAGTCCATTACGCGCCACTCTAGCCTATGATAGGCTAGGGAGGACAGACCCTTGCTGGATCCAGCCTTACGTAGAGGGAAGAATGGGAATGTTCCCAGTTACTCTTCCCATGGCTCGCTAACTTGTCTAACTTTAACTTAAGCGTGTTCCTAGTATTAGGTTGCAAATGTAGTTTTTAATAGTTGTATAGGTACCTTAAATCGTAATGGTATATGAAAGTCTACTCTGTTTAATAAGTAGTGCAAGTACAAGTACTGAGATGCGATCGATTTGTTGCTAATAGTACACTATTAATTCACCGACACGTGCGCTATACTTAACAAAATACCACAGCAATAATACCACCCTCCAAAATTTAAATAATTTAATTATTAAGTAAAGACCCGGCGCCTCCACTAACAATGCTATTATTATGGAGTTTCAACTTTTCTCGCTCTACCCGGCACCTCCACCAAAAGCATATCACAAACTGCAATTTTAATCATTGTTTATGACGAAATACGGTAAATTTGACTTCATCATGATAGAATTACGACTGTGATGTGCATTTAATTCCAAATATCAACACCCACTCAGTCACAGAACTGATAATCAGTGGGGATATTAAATTTACAGCAGACCAAGCCAACCCTGCAGGCGCCGACACCATCGACGAGCGAACATTGACCAACTATAGAGAACGACGTATTAAAGAATGAGACACCAATCAATCAAGCTGGACACGATTCCACCCCACGGACAGCACCAGAATCAACAAGGCTAATTTGGAACAATCTTAGAATTTATTATGTGCCTCATTGGTAGGAAGGCTCCAAAGTCACCGTTTACAAATTCCTAAGCCAAGAACTGATGAAAGTCCAAATCAGAAGTAAAAAATTCTTGCCTAGAGCGGGAATTGAACCCTCCCAAGTAGAACTCGGACGCCGTTCCGACGTTGTTCCGCGGTACCGTTTACGTTGGAACAACGTCGTATTTGAGTCGTGATTCCGCGGCGGATTTACGGAGTTATGACAGGATGAACGGCATGGTACATTCTGCTAGCATATGATGTACGGTTAAAGGTACATCACATGTGTCACATATGGGAATAACCTTTTCTCTGGTTAAGAGATATCCGTGTGTTAGGCGTGTGTGCCCTATACGAAGTCTAGACAATACCACCTCTTCTCTACGTGAGAGTCGAGACGTAGGTGGACGAATTTTGTTAGTCAATGTGGGCATCACACTACGCAATTTTTTATTTTGCAACACATCCCAAGATGCTTGTCGCAAATCCAACAATCTTTGCTTGAATCCACTCTTGACATCTGGAACGGGAACTAGATTGAAATCAACGTCGCGACGCTGGGAAGCTTCCTTAGCAGCCCGATCAGCGTGTTCATTCCCTCTATGCCCACGTGTCCAGGTGTCCAGCAAAACTCTATTATATAACCCTGAGAGTGGGCTTTGTATATGAGCGAATTGTTGATAAACAAGAAGCCTATAGTTCCTAACGACTCGTATCATTGGCTCACGATCACACCTTGAATCTCGGAGGTCGAGCTCAATCCTCAATCAGTCATCATCAATCATCTCCTACAGAGGAAGCACAAGGGAGATTGTTTCAGGAGGTCGTCGGATCGACAACAATCTCCAAAAGTTATTAGAGACAAGATGGTACGACGGCGTGAGAAGCTAGGGCGCTTAACCGGTTAGGTCATGTTGCGCCGCCTGTGATATTGTAATTAAATGAAATGAGCTTATGGTGTGTTTGATGATTATTTTGTTTTCTAAGTTTACAAAAGAAAACACAATGATGGTGATGATGGTAAGCAAATGAAAAGTGATATATTTGGATGGATGGAGACAAATAAATACTGGAGACGTGTTTGATGTGAATTAAATTTTGTTTAATTTATTACTTTGAATGAGAAAATTAGAAAGTTTATTGCCGTTATCATATATTTTTTTGGTTTAATTGGATTAAGGACGCGTCAACCGTTAGGTAAAATTGCACCACTCTAGCCTAGGGGATATGGGGAGGAGGAACCCATGATGGTCAAAACATGCAGCCAAAATTGGGGGGGGGGGGCGGAGGAAGGGGGATTTCTCACGTCGCGGTCGTCATCATCGTCATCATCATCAAAAATGGCTTGGACATTGAATTTGGTTCATGGCCAAGCAATTTTATATGATTTCGATTTAAAAAAAATACTTTTTCTACCACAAAAATCGTTGGCTTGGCGCTCATCAACAGTCGAAATGATCTACTTATTTTCAAACCGAAACTAGGGAGAAGGAATAAAAAGCTGGCTCAACTTCTATATCTCACAGCATTCACAGCCGAAGGACTTTTGAAGGAGAGCTTGCCTGCCGTTTTTATTTCTTTACAATTTTTGTATTTGTGGGTTTACACATAAAATAATATATTATCGAATCACGGCAAATATTAGTGGGAAAAAACAGTACACATAATACAGACGCGCGCGCACACACACACACACATTATTCCACACCCACAATGTAACTACCTAAAATATTGCAAACAAAATGTTTATACTTATAAAAATTCAAGTTTTCATTGATATCAACACCTTTTTTTTACTCAACTTCGTTTGCCTTGTGGTCTCATGGCTCGTTGGTCTTGTGTGGCTCGTTGGTCTTGTGTGGCTCGTTGGTCTTTTGTGTGGCTCGTTGGTCTTGTGGTTAGCATATCTGCTTCCAATGCAGAAGGTCCAGGGTCGATTCCCGCTAAAGTCAGAAGTTTTTTAACTTCTGAGTTGGACTTAAGTCCATAGGTTCTGTGTCTTAGGAGTTTGTAAACGGTGACTTTGGAGCCGTCCTAGCAACGAAGCACATAATAAATTTCAGAGTTGTTCTGAATCGGCTTTGTTGATTCTGGCGTTGATTCGCGGGTGTTCGCACTGTCCATACCACTGATTGTTATATTTCCTATTAAAAAATATCGATCTTTGGTTGGTTATCGCTCACTCGTCGATTGCGTCGGGACCTGCAGGGTTGGCTTGGTCGCTTTGATTTAAAGTCCCCCACTGAAAATCATTATATAACTGAGTGGGTAGACTCTAAATAAAATTTATTTATTTTATTTTATTTATTTTACAATTTAATTTTACCTACATCGAGCCTAAGGTCTTTATAGAGAATCGTATTTTTATAGAAGGACTTGATTATTATTTTTTCTTGGCTTTTTTTTTACTTGTCCGGAATTGAGTGTTAATAGTGACAGGAAAGCTTATTGGTGTTTGAAGGATTGTCTTTGCGTTGAAGCTTTGAGTAGTTTAGTCATAATTGGCCAGAGAGGCCAAGGCCATCTTAAGTCGTTTGTATTTTAAGGTTTGTTCATGGTCGTAGTTTGCCGATGGAGTCAATGAGAGTTTTCCACACTGCCCTAGGCTTGCGTAACAAGACGTTGTTATCTTGTGAATGACTGATCTTAAGGATGGAACCGTTAGGTCATAATGCACCACTCTACCTAGGGATGAGGAGGAGGCGCCCATGCTGGTCAGAACCAGCCACGGATAAGGGGAAGGGGTTCTCACGTCGCGGTCGTCATTGTCTTTGTCATCGTTCGTTGTGTCATTGTCATCGTCGCCGGAATGTCGTCAATGGAAGGGGGCCCCGACGACGATTGCCAGAGCTCGCCTCTAGTTTGGGGAGTAAGATACTCCGCTGTTACTAGCTGATGTTCGCGAGGTGGATTTTTTCTCTTGAATCGTCTTGAACGTTCAAACTAATCATTTCCTTTGAGCATTTAACCAGTTTACTAGACAAACTTGAGTAACTATTGGTATTCGAACGTTAGTATTTAATAATGTATGTATGTAATCTTTATGGGCAACAGGGCATATGCCCCAAAAGTGCCATATAATTAACACAGTGAATACAATAACACATTTAGATATACATTTAATATATTATACCAAGTTTATATCAAAACGGCATGTATCAGGGGAAAAAAACAGAACACGTGATACAGACGCACGCACACACTCGCATAATATCACACTTACAATGTACTACCTAAAATATGCAAATAAAATTGTTTTAATTGATATAAAACATCTGACAGAGCGGCTATTTGGTTGAAGGTATAGCCTGTAATCTATTAATACAGCAATATTTAAACAAATCAAGAGAGCACTTCAGTAAAAGGCAGACGACGTGAGAAACTCTGGCGCTTCAACGGTTAGGTCATTGCGCCGACTGTAATATTAAAAGTTAATTAAATGAGTACCGTATGGTCTGTTTGTAAATTAAGTTACACACAGATAACAAAAACTTGTAGAAATACAGCCAAACCTTAAACACTCAAAAGAAATGAGATCTAAAAAAAGGGCCAAGCTCATCTACCCTTCCACATTTGCGCATTCTTAATTCATAAACGTACAGTGTCCTAACAGCATCCTCGAAAAGCTTGGCAAAATAGAATCTGCGATTATTAATTTAAACGTAATAGTTCAACCAACGACGACGACGTGAGAAACTAGGGCGCTTCAACCGGTTAGGTCATTTTGCGCCGCCTGTGAATGAAAGGAAATGAGAAGAGTGAATGCAGGTATGTTTGATGATTAATTGTTTTCTAAGTGTATAAATAACAAAATAAATTGATGATGAAGAAAGTAATAGCAAAATAAAAGTTATGTATGTAAATGAAAAGAAAGAAAAGAAACAAATGTGTAAGATGTGAATTAAATTTTGTTAAATAGATTACAATGGATGAGAAATTTAGAAAGTTTGTCGCCGTTATCATATGATAGAAGTTCTTCATATGATTGGGAGAAGATCAATTGCGTGGCGCAATGCATCATATTTGGCACATTCTGCTAGCATATGATGCACGGTTAAAGGTACATCACATGTGTCACATATGGGAATAACCTTTTCTCTGGTTAAGAGATATCCGTGTGTAAGGCGTGTATGGCCTATACGAATTCTAGACAATACCACCTCTTCTCTACGTGAGAGTCGAGACGTAGGTGGACGAATTTTGTTAGTCAATGTGGGCATCACACTATGCAATTTTATTTTGCAACACATCCCACGATGCTTGTCGCAAATCCAACAATCTTTGCTTGTATCCACTCTTGACATCTGGAACGGGAACTAGATTGAAATCAACGTCGCGACGCTGGGAAGCTTCCTTAGCAGCCCCATCCTTTT